>JAGFBZ010002424.1:0-52500 GCA_018398805.1 Hirundichthys speculiger | reverse complement strand
AAATAAAATTACTTTTTAATGAAAAAAGTCATGATTTCTTTAAATTTAAGACAAAAGTCTTGGTTTTAGAAACAAAAATCTTGATTTAAAAAATTTTCTGTTTTTTTAAACAAAATAGCGTCTTTTTTTTAATGTAAAAGCTTCTTTGTTTTTTTTTTAATGAAAAAAGTATCTTTTTTAAAGTTAATTTAGAAGAAAGAATCATGATATTTCCAACCAAACTGTAGACTATTTATTGATTAAATGAGTGATTTTTGTTGCAGCAGGAGACCAAACCAGGAGCTGAGTCCACAAACCTGAAACCTCCAGAGAAGAAACCTAAATATTTTAAATCAGCGAGCAGGTTTGTTCTGGTTGGAAACCAGTTTGAATTTCATTAATAAATGAAGCAGCTGCAGTGCTGACTGTGCAGCTCATAAATGGGTGAAAAATAACCTTTTACAGGAAGAACGGGGCTTTAAAGGCACGCTATGTAGTAACCCCATTTCTGTCACATCCTCTAACACCTTTTTTATCCAAGTAGAAAGTTTCCGACTTGAGTCGCCTTTACTGAAAAACACACGACAAACACAAGACTGTGTCTTGTCCTCGTTTGGAGGTTACGTGGCCCCAGATGTGTCGGTTCGAGATCGGCTGTCAGCACACCTGGACCACATGACATCCCCCCTTCTTGGCCCCACGTCCGTTTGGATCGACTGCATCCCCTGAGGGGCCCCGAATATAATTAAGCTTCCTGTTTGGGGCCAATCAAACTAAAGCCGATCGGTTTCTTGCTGCTCAGGTGAATCCATTATTCTCCAGAAATATAAGTCTGTTTCGTCACCGTGGTTACCGTTAAAGGGCCGGTTACACGTTTGTTTCCCAGCTTTGTGGTTCAGGTTCTGCTGGATGGAGTCAAAGCTCCAGGATGTTGGGAAACACAATCAACACTGTTATTCTCGTCTTTAGATCAGTTTTAACTTATTTATGGCAATTAAAAAAAAAAAGTCATAAAACTCAAATGCAGAAAAATCCTGCTTTTTTATCATAAAATTGAAACTTAAGTCTTAAAAGTCACACGTTTCTTGATAAAAATGAAGGGTTTTGTATAAAAAATATTGTTTAAAATTGTGACTTTTGCAAAATTAGGACATTTTGTTCTAAAACTAAGACTTTTGATGTAAAATTACAGCTTTTTACCTTTTAAAATGACATTTTTTTGTAATAAACTTTTTCAAAATCATAACTTTTGACATAAAATGAACTTTGCTTTAAATTTGAGAATTTTGCAAAACTTTTGTCCTAAAATCATGATTTTTTGAATTTTGAATATCATTAATTTTTTTCATGAATTTTGTTTAAAAAAAATGTACAAAATCATGACTTTTGACAAAATAAGCAACTTTTTTGTTTTAAAAGTACCCATTTTGTTTTGCATAAAATACAACTTAAATCTGCAAATTTTATATAATTTGCACAGGTTTGTTCTAAAATGATGAAGGTTTTCTTGTAAAATCACAAAAAAAAAATTATTTTTTGCAAAAAGAAATTTCTAAATTTTGGAAAATTAAAAAAATAAATATATATAAATATAAACCTTTTCGCTGATTAGAATAAAATCTGTGTAATAAATGACAAAACTATATTTTCCACTAGAGTTTATAATGTGGTTTTTCATAAGAAAAAACAGAACTAATTGTGCTGCTGTTAAAGCACAACGTCTTAAATTTAGGGCGTATTTAGACCCATAAACGTAAAATATGTTTGAACCTTGATGTTCAATCCGACTCCTCGTCTGCCTGACGAGCACAGATTTTATTGACCCACGTTCTTGTCATGCTCTTGGCGCTCCGTCAGCTTCTTCTACACCTACAGGTGAGCAGGCGTGAACTTGCCCCTGCAGTGTGGGTCTGCAGGTGTGGGCTGCAGGTGTGGGCCTCCAGACGGCCTTTACGACTGAGGCTGACTGAAGCCGAGTCCGTGTGAGGAGGCTGCAGGAACACGTGTCCTGTTTTAACCCATCAGCTGCTTCAGACTGGTTCAAACCGGTTCATCAGCTGCTTCAGACTGGTTCAAACCAGTTTAACAGCTGCTTCAGACTGGTTCAAACCGGTTCATCAGCAGCTGGAGCTGCATCAGCTCAACACACCTCACAGCACCTTTACGGCCCGGTATCGTTCCCATTGGATCACTCCCCCCCCCACCACCACCCCACCCTCCCCCCCTCACCCCCCTCACCCCCCCACCACCTCCTCCCCCCCTCCCTCCCCCCCTCACCTTCTCTCCTGCCGTTCCTCAGGCAGCG
Organism: Hirundichthys speculiger; assembly: GCA_018398805.1. Taxonomy (NCBI): domain Eukaryota; kingdom Metazoa; phylum Chordata; class Actinopteri; order Beloniformes; family Exocoetidae; genus Hirundichthys; species Hirundichthys speculiger. Next base: position 50,216 of record JAGFBZ010002424.1, on the reverse strand, counting down.
TACTTTGGGGATCTGGGAGAGCAGCTGGCAGTCCTCGGCTGGAGGAGGAGAGAGGAAAGGAAAAAGGAAATGTTAGGTTGGAGGAGGAACACACACACTCACATGCACGTGCACGCACACACACACATGCACGCACACACATGCTCCGCCGCTTGCTCAAACCCACAAACAACCCGCTCATCCACCATCATGGACTCACATAAACCCAGTCAGAGACACATCCTCAGCAAAAACACTACTGGATCCTGATGAAAGACTCTTCAATGTCCTTCAGTTGGGTTCTTTTGTTTTTGGGACTTAAAGGGACATATTCTGACCTGTTATTAATTCTGAGCTTTTGTAAACATTTATTTGGTGTCTGAAGTAACTTTGAGATAACAGGACTCTTTGTTTCGTCCTTCAGGTTCGTAAAGAACCGTGACATCTTTATCTCCGCTCAGCTTCACATCGTTTGTCGGGCGGATATAAAGCAGATCTACGGTGGAGGCGTGAGGGTTGAGGCTCCGCCCCCAAAACCAGCTGCTGTGAAGTCGTGGTTTCTGAGGGTCCGAAACGCGTCATGGAAACTTAATTTAAATTAATAGTTTCAGGTTCAGTTGGTTGAGAGATGGACCGACCCAGTGTGACGTCGACCAGGGACGGTCTGAGGAGACTTTGGACACAACAGCTCATAAAACTCTAACTTATTTCTACAGTAAATCATGAATCTCTTTTTTTTCATAAAATCTCAAATTTCAAAAACTTTTTGTCATCAAATCAGGACCTTGCGTTGTAAAATCACAAAACTGTGCCTTTAAGGAAAAATACCCAACTTTTTGCTGTAATTTTACAAAAGTTATTAATTTACATGTTTTTGTTTTAAAAATCACAAATGTTTGTCTTGATATTTGTCTAATCTTTGGGGAAAATTGTGACTTTTGTTTATTTTTAAATTTGACATTTTGGCATAACATCAAAAATTTTACAAAAATTTCTATTTTTAACTTATTTTTCTATAAAAAGTTGTTTTCACTTTTTGTTGCCAAACTTCATATAATCCCAACTTTCTGTCCTAAAATCAAGAGTTTTTGCTGTAAAATTGTGAATTTAACAATACAACTTTTTATTCTGAACAATTTTTGTTACAATTTAAAATTTTGCAAAATTGCGAGCATTTGACATAAAATTGCAACTTTGTTTCGAAATTGTGAATTTCATCTAACTGTAGCTTTACCTGCTATAATTAGAACATTTTGTCATTAAAATCACACATTTTGGAGATAAAATTATGACGATACTGCAAAATCACAACTTTTTTCATCAAGACTTTGTCTTAAAAAGTGAACTTTTGTCTTAAAATCTCAAATTTCATAACATAAAAATTGTCATAAAACCACAAAATTAACAAAATTTTGAGTTTTTGTGAAGAAATTGTGAATTGCAGGGCTGAACGTTCACGTCGTAGAAAAATCACAAATTATCATAAAATCGTCCCACAATCCCGACCACGTCGATGGTCGTTCTTTAGGCTCTTGTCGATGGTGAAGGGGGAGGAGCTTGAGCGCCAACTGGAGTCTACCCGTGCACGTGCCATCTGTCGGCGCTGCAGCTCCATTATTTCATCAGATGCACTTGAACCCAAAAAAAAAGAAAAACGAGCTCTCAGAAGAAAAAGGAGTAAATTTCCATAAACAGACCGAGCAGAGCAGCCGTTAGCCGCTCAAACCGTATCATTACAAACACGGGCGCACGCACACGCTCACACCCTTGAGAGGATTAGCATTAGCAGCAGAGGGCGAGTGTGATCATGCTGAGGGACTGCGGGGGCACCGAGCCCCCCCCCCCCCCCCCCCGGGGACGCAGCCTTATGCTAACAGGAGGAAGCATGATAACTTGTAATCCTTTGGGATTAAATTCTGTGTTGTGTGTTTGTTGGCCCTGCTGTCATGTCGCGGGGGAAGTGGGTGAGTTAATGCCGACGGCCGAGGCAGCTGCTGTGTTTCTGCAGGAACTCGTCCCGAAACAGACTCATGCTTGAACGTGTCGTCAGTAGATTTGATCCTCCATGTTCAAGCACAACGACCTGCTGTGTTCGAACAATTCACTGCAAACAGGTGCGTTTCTAGTCACCCTGGGCGAGAGTGGGCAAGAAGATCATTCAATCCAGAAATCTTTTATTTAAAATAACAGAGGTGCACAGTGATGTAAGAAAACTTAAAATACAATATAACATAACAAACACAACTGAAACGTGCAAAGTTTAACCAAAACACAATCAAAAAAAAATATCACATGACATACAGAAAATTCAAGAAGACATATATCTCCCTCTTCCAAATACAAATTAGTTACTGGTTAGCTTACTGTTAATTACTGTTTAAATAAGCTAGGCTAAAGCGCAGTAAACATGTCATGTGCAGTTGTGCTTCGTGAGACTAAACTGGGACAAAGTGGCATCATAACATTTTGTTTAATAATGTCAGAATATACATGTTTGAATTTAGCACTTTCCCGTTCTATTTTTCCTTCATCTTCTTGCTTTTTTTCTTTTTGCGTATCCTGACGGATAAACTCGCTTCATTTTGAGTTTGAAGTACTGAAGAAAGCCGGCCACGGGCAGTCGGGGCCCCATTAGGGGGGTTCCAAATATCTCGCTGCAGTGTTTGTGGAGGTTTCAGGTTGTGTCATTGATATGGATCGATATTTGCCGTGTCCCGGGGGTCCCTTAACACACTAGGCAGTGACAGCTAGTGGGGGGCCCTATGTGGGGGGTTTCCAATGTATCGTCGTTGCAGTGTCTAAAGCACTTCAGTCATTTTGTCACTGACAAAAGAACCAATGTCAGCGGTGCCCTGGGGCCCCTTCCAGCTCGGGGCCCTGGGCAATTGCCTAGTATGCCAACCCCGTAGCGACGTCTCTGACTGCAAAACAACTTTTCTTTAAGATAAGAATCGTATCCATGAATGTTAGATCTTTATTCACAGCTCAGGGGCTCAAAGGACCACGTCCCTAATTATAAATAATATTTGCTGATTTGTAGTTTTACCGGATGTGGCTTAAAAAAACATTCACAACCCGTTCAGTTGAGACCGACTCACTGCTGGAGTTAGACCCTGGTGGTCGGTAGAGGAACTGCAACAACGCCTCCTTCCTTTAACCAGGTTATACGGAAGTCCTGGATGACTGCTGCTTGGTAACGATGCCAACGACCTATTAGAAGGAAAAAATCATCACTGCATGCAGAAACCAGCAGCACATGACGGGGAGGCCTCAGGTTTCACCGATCCAACACCTGCGTCTTCTTTCCAGGCAGTTTCACAAGGATTTGCAGGTAACCAGGTAAACAAATGACAGCGGACCAAAGACCGCAGGATCTGACCTCAAGAGGTCGCAGGACCGAAACGCTCTAGCAGCCGGTTTGAAACGAGGAAGCCTCCTGGGTAGAAGGTGAAAGTCCAGTTGGCTTTGGTTCTCACCTTCCTGGACGACCACAACCTGGACGGCTGAGGACCGACACCAGGATGTGGCGCTGCTACTCTGAGGCCTTGTGGAAAAGCCCGTCCCCTTATCTGGACCTGTTTCTCTCAGTCTGCTGGCTCGCTTCGGCCTCTGGATGGCAGGTGAACGGCATCTGAGAAGATTTCCGTCTCCGTCTCGACCGCCAGGTGACGGCGATCGCCACAACCTGCTCCTTTAAACGATTTTCGGTGGACGCGTAAAGCTTAAAACGCGCTATTCCCGTCCGGACAGAACTGGAGTCACATGTCCCGGTCGGTTGAGATCACTGTCCCCGGTCGGTTGAGATCATTGTCCTCTATTGAGGACGATGTCCATATGATTAAGGCAAGCCTTAACAGGATTACTCTCAGCTGGGACAATCCCCGGTGCTGCCGCTGACCGACGTCCTCGCCCCCCCGCCTGTCTCTCAGCTCCTCATCAGCTCACACTCTCGCTGTCTGAGCCGATCATCTGTCCAGACTCACTCTGGACCTGCTGGTTTATACTGGAACTGTTCCTGCAGACCACCCTTTTATTCTGAAAGGGAACCCCTAACCCTAACCCTAACCCCCCCTAACCCCCCTAACCCTAACCCCTAACCCTATCCTGATGACCCCCAACTGCTTCCTCCAGTCTTGCAAGGTTGTGCATCTCGTCTCAGTTTCTTTGACTGACCCTTGTGTTGTGGGCTCCTGGTTTCAGGACCCTAACCCTAACCCTAATCCCTAACCCCTAACCGCTAACCCAAACCCTAACCCCTAACCCTAACCCCTAACCCCTAACCCTAACCCCTAACCCTAACCCTAACCCCTAACCCTAACCCTAACCCTAACCCTAACCCCTAACCCCTAACCCTAAAACCCTAACCCCCCTAACCCTAAACCCTAACCCTAACCCCTAACTAACCCTAACCCTAACCCCTAACCTAACCCTAACCCTAACCCTAACCCTAACCCTAACCCCTAACCTAACCTAACCCCTAACCCCTAACCCCTAACCCCCTAACCCCTAACCTAACCCCCTAACCCCTAACCCCTAACCCCCTAACCCCTAACCCCTAACCCCTAACCCCTAACCCCCCTAACCCTAACCCCTAACCCCTAACCACAACCTCTAACCCCTAACCCCTAACTCCTAACCATAACCCCTAACCCCTAACCCCTAACCCTGGGTTAGGGGTTACGGGTTCGTCTTGGGTTCGTCTTGCTCATAGCTACCGTTATCGTTGTGGGTAATGACGAAATGCATGATGGGGTTAGTCTTAAAATATTGGTTTAAAAATGTAACCCAAATATGCCCAAGCTCTAGAGGGCCACATAAAATGACGTGGCGGGCCACATTTGGTCCGCGGGCCTTGTGTTTGACACATGTTCTGTAAAGGGTTAAACTGTTCACATTTCTGCTTGCAGCAGTTCAATAAAGAGAGAAGCAGCACGTCAAGTGTCAAAAACTGTCTGATCTCATTTCCGACAAGCCTGAGTTAAAACCGAAACGATCCAATGATCCAATTAGGGGTTTTAACCTACGACATTACAATCTCGTGGCAGCGACATCCAGGATTTTCGCCCCGGCGGACGCTCCTGCGGTCGTGTTTCTGAGGAAGAAGGCCTGAAGGAAGAAAGCTGGGAACAATTAGACAGAGAGAGGGAGAGAAATCTTTCAGATCTTGTCATTTCTGGGAATGGAATCCCCAACAGGGAGGATGAGACGACCACAGGTGGAGGCAGGACAGGTGGGAAAAACCAGGATCAGCGAGCTGACAGAGCTCCCGCTGCCTCAACCAGAGAGACACCGCTGGTTCTGGTGTCTGGCCAGATCCAGCACCTCCATGTTGTCCAGATCCAGCACCTCCATGTTGTCCTCGGGTCTGTGTGCATGTGTGAGGGAGGGGGGGAGGGGGGGGTACGAGGGGAATTTAGGTCACTATTTTGCTTCCACATGTGGTGGAAATTACAGAAAAGGGCCGTAGAGGGTGAGAAGCATGAGCTCATGACGAAGAGGAACAATTACTGAGACGAGGCCGTCCGTTGGTTCCACCGTCCCGGTCCGATGCTCAGAGGCTCCGCCGTCACTTATGGTGGAAAAACTGAGAAACGGCAGCGATCCGTCACCTTATTTCACCGTTTTTCTCTGTGGTGGTTTTGGGGTTCGACCCGAACGTCCAAGACGCCTCCGAGCCCAGAGATGTTGACGACACATTCGTGAATGGAGTTCAGTGCCGTAAAGCTCTGGACTAGAGGTCTTCGGAACAACCCGAAAACCCGAGGTTCCGACCCGACCCAACCCGAATCGGGTCTCGGGTCCATTTACAAGACGTGACTCCAGGTTCTGGTCTGAATCGGTCCAGTTAGTCTCGGGTCCGGTCGGTGCTCTCTGACAGGCTGGGTCCACGTTTACTCCAGAGAGGTAAAGATATTAGCGGTGGCAGCCAATGTCAGGACTCGGGGCAGTTTAATTAATTATTCATTAACGTGGCGTGTTTGTCATGAAACAATCATGTTGCCGTAGCGTGTTATTAGCGTGTTATTAGCGGTTTGCCCGGCAGCTGTAAAGCACAACGGATCACCAACATAACAACGCTGGATGAGAGAACATATTTACGACACGTCCAGACCGGTGTAGGCTATAGCGTTAGCAGTAGCTATTAGCGTTAGCAGTTGCTACCAATAGCATCTGTATCCACAAAGAAAATAACGACGTGGATATCCACAAAAGAATATCCACAAAGAAAATACGACGTGGATTTATTGTTGTTTCCATCACGTAGCCTATGTAGCAACTGCTATTAGCGTTAGCAGTTACAATAGCATCTGTACCGACAAAGAAAATACGTGTATTGTTGTTTACATCACGTACCTATGTAGCAACTAAACCGGTAGAAGAAGACAACTTTAGGTAAGAAACTCAAGTTTTATTCAACGCTAGACAACTTTAACAGGAGCAACTACGGGCTGGATTGTCTCGATTCTATTCGGGTAAATCGGTTCGGTTCGTAGTTGGAAACTAAAGACTCGGGTCGGGTCGGTTCTGGGTCCAAATATTACGGGTCCATTCGGTTCGGGCTCCCGAACTTATGATAATAGCTCGAGTCGGGTCGGTTTCGGGTCGAATTTTCACGGGTCCATTTGGGTTCAGGTCCATGAAAGTGAACCCTTGAAGACCTCTACTCTGGACGGTTCTGGTTCTGTCAGGTACTGGTGGACTGCACCTTAGCAAATGAGGCTGACGAGAAAAAAACTGGACGGATTCTGGGTCCATGTTGCTCAGTTCTTCTGATCTGGGGCTGGAAGTGTTTGGTCATTTTGATCAGGCAGGTGAGAATACCTGCGTGATGATGCCACTCGGATCAGATTTCATTTCCACTCGGCTGCCGGTTCTGATCCAGCTCCTGATCTTCTGCGATGACACGTCAGTGCGGCTCATCTTCAAGGCAGCTCCTGTCTCCTGACGTAGGACTTCAGCTGATTTACTTCTGTTTCATACTGCGGCTCATGTTTTCAGCAGATGACGGGTCTGGACGGCAGAACCAGAATCAGCAGATACTCCCCCCCCCCCCCCCCGACCCAAACAGACTCGTTGTCTACACACAGTCAAGCGTTGCTTAGGTAACATTAAAACACTCTTCATAGCGGCTGTGAAAACCAGGTGTCCTCAAATTCCCCCCAAAACCAACCGAAACAGTTTCCTCACATTCGACCAGGAAGGTGCCGCTGAAGCTCCTCCCCCTTTTCCCTCTGAATTGACGGATGACTTTATAAAAAAAAAGTTGGGGTGTTTTTTTCTTTAAAGGTAGCGATTGTAACATAAAACTATGAAATAATGTCAACAACTTAAGGAATTTTTGATTTTATAGTAAAAGAAAAATTTTAGCAACAAAAAAATTTCCAAATTTATAAACTTCAGAATTTTACAACCAGAACTTGATGTTTGTTGTAAAATATTGACATCATGTTCTCCAATACGTTGCAATATTAAGTAACAAAGTAGTGATTTTGCGAGTCGTGATCAAAAATTTGTGATTTTTGGAACGAAAACCTGCAATTCTGCAAAGATGGTAATTTTGTAAAATTTTAGATTTTAATTGACGAAAGTTCAGATGCTGCGAAACAGGTGACTTTACATCGAGAGAATGAGATTTTAAGAACGTAAAGTTGTAAATATTTTTATGAAGAAAAGATGAAGAAAAGATGACAAATTCTGTCTGAAATTTTTTTTACAACAAATGAACAATTTAACAAAAGATGTGATTTCATGACATTTAAAATTTTATGAAAAATTGCATTTCATCACAAATACTTGGATATTATAAAATTTTAGAGTATAGGGGAATGATTTTTTAACTTTATATTTTACAAATGCAATTCTACCAAAAATTTTATCTAAAAAAATGTTTTTTTATGACAAAAAGTTGAATATTGCAAATTTGGACGTTGTTCAACTAGAATTAGTAATTTCAGAAAATAAAGTCTGACTTTTATATCAGAAAATTTGTGATTTTTACAACAAAAATCTGTTTCTACAAAAGTTGCAGTTTAATGTGATGAAGTTGGATATTTCTGTCCAAAAGTCGCCGTTTTGTGATCTTATGTAAAAGGTCATGATCTGACTTCAAAGAGCCGAGATTTTTTGTGATTCATCATGATTTTATGAAAATTTTCTTGCATTTATGACAAAAGGGTGTAAACTTGTTACATTTGTGTGAAATAGTTGCCACCTCACAAACGTCAATATTTTATTAAATTAAGTTGCAATAATCAGTTCAACGGTCTGAGTTTGAGAAATCTGTGATTTTATAACAACGTGCTGTGATGACGGGACATAAAGTCGCAGTTGTATCTAATTTAATTATTTAATCTAATTATTGAACATAATTGATGGCAGTGCCGCCACAAATGTCATTTAGAGTCTTTAGCTGCAGAAGGAAACTTACGGTCGGAGCTGAAGTCATCAATCAGGATTATTTCTTGAATCAGAGACGGAGGACTTCGCATCAGGACACTGAAGAAGAAGAAGAAGAAGAAGAAGAAGAAGAAGAAGAAGAAGAAGAGAGGTGAGATCATGGCGAAAGCACAGGTCTGAGCAGCTCAGGTGTGTTGGTCCTCGTTACCTTTTGATGGTGCGGAGCAGAGTGGAGCGAGCTTCATTGTGGAAGGTGATGATGATGCTCGTGGACGGGAGGTCGGCGTCGTAACTCAGAGTTGAACACCTACGTGGAGGAGACGAGGAGAAGTTTCAGCCCTGGTTGCTCAGAAACAGGGAGGTTCCTCTCTCAACCCCAGATGAACCACCACCAGTTTTGTAAGACAACATCTGATTGGAGCAGGATACTTTCTCTCTCAGAGGGCGGAGTTTCAGTCAGCGGTGGCCTGCGGCATCGTTGCCGTAGTGATGGAACTGTCTTGTTGCCTGGCAACATCCCCGCAGACTCCTGACCCTCCTCCTCCTCCCTCCTCCTCCGCTACCTGCTGCCCGGAGCTCCAGGCTCCGCTCAGGTGAGCATCACGGACAAGTGAGCCGCAAAAACATGTTCACGTTTGTTTGAAGCAACAACAGACAAACAGAAATGAGAAAATCTAAACGCTCTGAAGAGAAACGGGACATTTCCGCAAAATTTAACCCGATTTATGTTTTTATATAAAACTATAAAGAGAAAAACTATAAAGATACCCTGATTTAATGACTACATTGTAGCTGTTTTTCCTGCAGTTTCAGGAGGAGGAACGTTTATGGCAGCAGCTGCAGTTCCTCTACCGACCACTAGAGGCTGCAGTTCCTCTACCGACCACTAGAGGCTGCAGTTCCTCTACCGACCACTAGAGGCTGCAGTTCCTCTAACGACCACTAGAGGCTGCAGTTCCTCTAACGACCACTAGAGGCTGCAGTTCCTCTGCACTACGACCACTAGAGGCTGCAGTTCCTCTAACCGACCACTAGAGGCTGCAGTTCCTCTAACGACCACTAGAGGCTGCAGTTCTGCTCTCTACGACCACTAGAGAGGCTGCGCAGTTCCTCTACCGACCACTAGAGGCTGCAGTTCCTCTACCGACCACTAGAGGCTACCGACCACTAGAGTTCCTCTAACGACCACTAGAGGCTGACCACTAGAGTTCCTCTAACCGACCACTAGAGGCTGACCACAGTTCCTCTACCGACCACTAGAGGCTGCAGTTCCTCTACCGACCACTAGAGGCTGCAGTTCCTCTAGTTCCTCTACGACCACTAGAGGCTGCAGTTCCTCTAGACCGACCACTAGAGGCTGCAGTTCCTCTACCGACCGACCACTAGAGGCTGCAGTTCCTCTACCGACCACTAGAGGCTGCAGTTCCTCTCTGCAGTTCCTCTACGACCACTAGAGGCTGCAGTTCCTCTACCGACCACTAGAGGCTGCGGTTCCTCTACCGACCACTAGAGGCTGCGGTTCCTCTACCGACCACTAGAGGCTGCAGTTCCTCTACTGACCACTAGAGGCTGCACAGTTCCTCTACCGACCACTAGAGGCTGCAGTTCCTCTACCGACCGACCACTAGAGGCTGCAGTTCCTCTCCGACCACTAGAGGCTGCAGTTCCTCTACCGACCACTAGAGGCTGCAGTTCCTCTACCGACCACTAGAGGCTGCAGTTTCCTCTACCGACCACTAGAGGCTGCGGTTCCTCTACCGACCACTAGAGGCTGCAGCTTTCCTCTAACGACCACTAGAGGCTGCAGTTCCCTCTACTCGACCACTAGAGGCTGCAGTTCCTCTACCGACCGCACTAGAGGCTGCAGTTCCTCTACCGACCACTAGAGGCTGACCACTAGAGGCTGCAGTTCCTCTACCGACCGACCACTAGAGGCTGCTAGAGTTCCTCTACCGACCACTAGAGGCTGCAGTTCCTCTAACCGACCACTAGAGGCTGCAGTTCCTCTACGACCACTAGAGGCTGCAGTTCCTCTACTGACCACTAGAGACTGCAGTTCCTCTATCTGACCACTAGAGACTGCAGTTCCTCTACCGACCACTAGAGGCTGCAGTTCCTCTATCTACGACCACTAGAGGCTGCAGTTCCTCTCTAACCGACCACTAGAGGCTGCAGTTCCTCTACTGACCACTAGAGGCTGCAGTTCCTCTAGCTGACCACTAGAGACTGCAGTTCCTCTACCGACCACTAGAGGCTGCAGTTCTCTCTAGTTCCTCTGACCACTAGAGGCTGCAGTTCCTCTACTGACCACTAGAGGCTGCAGTTCCTCTACCTCTGACCACTAGAGGCTGCAGTTCCTCTATTGACCACTAGAGACTGCAGTTCCTCTACTGACCACTAGAGACTGCAGTTCCTCTACCGACCACTAGAGGCTTCAGTTCCTCTATTGACCACTAGAGGCTGCAGTTCCTCTACTGACCACTAGAGGCTGCAGTTCCTCTACCGACCACTAGAGGCTGCAGTTCCTCTACCGACCACTAGAGGCTGCAGTTCCAACAGTAAGTCCATCTCAGTCTCCACTGACCTCTGTGTTAAAATGTCCAACTTTACAGCATAAACAAAAATTTACAATCTGGTTCAAAAAAACCATTTTTTTTAGCTGTTGAGCTTTGACGCGGGGTTGGGCAGCCTCAGTTCTTACCAACACAGCGTTGTGAGGTCAGATAATCGATGTGATGGACAGAACAGCTTCACTTTCCACAAACATGACTTGAAAGGACCTTCACAGCTTTTAGACAACATCTCTGGAGCATCTTTCTGACTCATTGAACCAATGAAGTTCGCAATAAAACCTGATTACAATGAAAAGCAAAGCTATTACATAATCTTATTAAGTGCTCCTAACTGTTTTAACTGAGCTCGTAGCTCATTTCGTGTCTATTGTTGTGCTCTGTTATGACTCACTTGAGTCTGTTCCTAAAGGTTTGCCAACTGTGACTAAACATTTACAGTGAAATACGTCACGCTGCATCTCATTCAGGGTGGTAGCTGCAGTGTTTGCACACAGGCTTTGTTTACATGAGCGAAGTTTGTCCAACCGGGAGCACACGAGGACATCAAACAAAGACTAGCCAAGAGAGGAGGAGCGCAAACAAACGCCAAACATTTTACCTCAAATGACACGAGCAACGGGCTAAATGCATAAAACACAAATAACCATCTCATCAGAATGTCTCTGGATGTAGAACTGCTCATGTGCAGGTTTAATCTTTCACAATTTTGTCATTTTTGTTTCTCGCGTCTCCACACAACCGTTTGGTTTTCACCTGTCTGCAAAAACTGCACCTTTATATCCTGTAATCACTGTTTTTCATCAGAAAATCAAATTTCAAAAAATCACAACCTTTTAAAATAATATTACGACCTTTTGACACAAAACCACAACTTTTAATCGCCGCATTTACAAAGTTGCAAAATTGTGAGAAAAATTCTCTTTTTTGTCATCAAGTTGTGACTTTTGTAGAACTGAATGTTTTTGCTGTAAAAACCTGCAAATTTTTGTAACTAAATAATGACTTTTGCAAAAATTACAACTTTTTGATATAAAATTTGAACTTTATGAATCACAATTTTTCATCATAAATCGTATATTTTACTAAATAGTGATGTTTTTGTCACAAAGTATAGAAGTTGACTAAACTGACTCGATGATTAAAATTTTCATGTGAAATCGCGACTTGACTTGAATTTTCACACGAAATTACAACTTTATGTCCTAAAATCACAAATTGCTGTTGGAAAATTACCACAAATTTTTTACGACAGATTTTACAATATTGCAAGTTTGTTGTAACAAGCGAACTTGCTTTATAAAATCAAAAATTTTTGCAAAAATTGTGCGACAAATTCACGACTTTTTTTCCATGATGAAAAAACTTTAAAAAAATTAAAATAAAATAACTCAAAAAACTGAACTTTTGGACAAAAAATCTCAACGTTTTGATGCAAGCATATGGACAACTAAACTTTTTTTCTCAAAAAAAGATCAACCGCGATTCTGCGATTTCCCGTTCTGCAGAGCGACTCCTATAACCACCAACGGTAGCGGAGGGGGAGGAGCTTGGTTGCCACCTGCAGCACCTGCGCACGTGTCTGGAAAAACTGATCAAAGTGAGGAGGCTGCAGCAGTGATCTCCTGCCAGCGTCGCCAGGGACTCACACCTGCGCAGGTGCAAACGATGAAGCTAATTAAGTTAATCAAGCCCTCTGAGGTCAGCGGGGGTGCAGAGCGCTGTGACGATGATACACCAACCTGCAGCTAATTACTTTGTTTTTATCTGAACCAGTCTGAACCAGTTTTTATCTCCCATCCATCCTCTGGACCCGGTTCTGGGTTGCTGCAGACGGTCCAGCCGACATTATAAGAGTTGGGTTTACTGATCCACCGCGCCCAAAAGAACCGGTGCAAACCCGACCCAGAAATGCCCGGTCTGAGGCCCGGTCCGAAGGCTCGGGCCAGAAACCAAAGTCCACCCACGTATGAGGACAGATTCAGTTTGCAGCTCGGCCCAGATTAGTCCCTGATCCTCTCGTGGAGATCAGCCACACCTGCGAGGCGTCTCACCTGTAGTGGCGGGAGTCTCACCTGTAGTGGCGGGCGTCTCACCTGTAGTGGCGGGCGTCTCACCTGTAGTGGCGGGTGTCTCACCTGTAGTGGCGGGTGTCTCACCTGTAGTGGCGGGTGTCTCACCTGTAGTGGCGGGTGTCCCGGATGGCCCGCTCGCCGCCCAGCCGGTCGCTCTCCTGCAGGTTGAAGGCGTGCTCCCTGTACGGGTCGTCGCCGGGCCGCAGCTGCTTGGCCGCCAGGAAGGTCTTCTCATCGAAGCCGCCCAGCAGGTGCTGTACCTGCGGTTCAGCTCGAGGGGCCTGAGACACCTGGGGGGGGGGGTTAGAGGAACGCCATTTAACCGTCAGGATTGGGTCGTTTATGTACAGAAACTTTAACGAGATGTTTAACGAGTCAACACTCCACTCCCTCAGTCTCATCACCTTCAGGTGACTTTGTTTAACTTCTCAGGGCAAAAAGACAAACAGAAACCTGAGCAGGTTGCACAGGTGCAACACCTTTATCTGCATACGTGGATCAGGGAGGTTTTAACGATGAGATGCGTCGTCTTCTTCAGGAGGTAACGAGGCTCGTTGGGCGGGAACTCGTCAAATCACAACTGAGACTCATTATGTCATTAATGGATTTTCCCCAGAAGGAGCTTTGACTCGCCGTCAGTCCAGGTGAGCCTCACCAGGGTTCGCCAGAGTCTTCGTCACGAGGACGGCGTCCTCATCGGACAGGTGTGGCGGCGCAAAGGACACGAGCACATGCCAGAGGTTCTGATCCGGCTGCTTGATCCCAGGACGGAGGACTCAGAGAGGATCATCATCGTCATCACTGTCGCAGGAGTCAAACGACTCCAGACAGGAACGTGGACGTAGACGCCAAGAAATCTGATTTCTGAAAATAACTTCCACCTGTAAATATGTAAAAATGAAGACAACGACTAGATGTGACTTCCTGACAAGCAGAGGTGCTCCAGGACGTCACGTCAGATGGTACCAGAGTCCGAACAAGGTGCCATGACAGCCTGGTCCCGTTACGGTTTTTATTCACAATTTAAACTCATTCAAGGAAAAAAAAAAAAGACGGCTCGATGTTTGTGAAGCCAAAACGGTCCGCGGACGGTTGGAGGGAACACATCTGCAGCTCTGAAGTCCAGCACATCTGCAGCTCTGAAGTCCAGAACATCTGCAGTTCTGAAGTCCAGCACATCTGCAGCTCTGAAGTCCAACACATCTGCAGCTCTGAAGTCCAGCACATCTGCAGCTCTGAAGTCCAGCACATCTGCAGCTCTGAAGTCCAGCACATCTGCAGCTCTGAAGTCCAACACATCTGCAGCGCTGAAGTCCAGCGGAGCTTCAGTCGTCTGTCCACATTCATCTCCTGGTTTTTAACCAGCGAGTTTGGAGAATTGAAACTCTAAATGATGAAAGACACTTGACTCGTGGTCGTGAAATGCTCTCATCAGTCTCCACCAGTCCTCCTGGAGCTTTGCAGGGGCCCTATGGGCCCCTCAGAACCCCTCAGAACCCCTCAGAGCCCCTCAGAACCCCTCAGAACCCCTCAGAACCCTTCAGAACCCCTCAGAACCCCTCAGAACCCCTCAGAGCCCCTCAGAACCCCTCAGAGCCCCTCAGGGACCCTCAGAGCCCCTCAGAACCCCTCAGAACCCCTCAGAACCCCTCAGAGCCCCTCAGAACCCCTCAGAACCCCTCAGAACCCCTCAGAACCCCTCAGAGCCCCTCAGAACCCCTCAGAACCCCTCAGAACCCCTCAGAACCCCTCCCCCTCAGAGCCCCTCAGAGCCCCTCAGAACCCCTCAGAACCCCTCAGAGCCCCTCAGGAGCCCTCAGAACCCCTCAGAGCCCCTCAGAGCCCCTCAGAACCCCTCAGAACCCCTCAGAGCCCCTCAGAGCCCCTCAGAACCCTGAGGCAGGGTTATAACTAATTTTCCATTAGTTTTAGTTTTTAGTTTAATTTTTCCAATTTCAGTTAGTTTTAATTTGTTTTTAGAGCAGTTTTGCTAGTTTTTATTTGTTTTTTTTTTGAAATACTTAGTTTTATTTTAGTTTTTATTAGTTTCAGTGTTAGTTTTAGTTTTATTTAGTAAATTAGGGTTGTAACCTTTTGAAGGCTGTCGGATCTCATAGTCGTGTTTACATTCTGGTCTCTATAAACATATTTATCGATGCGTCTGTTCCTGTGTATTTACTGACCCGGTTTGTCCGGTTCTTCTACAGTCTGATCCGGGTCAGAGTTGTTCCCTGTCCGGTTCTTCTACAGTCTGATCCGGGTCAGAGTTGTTCCTGGTTCTTCAGTCTGGGTCAGAGTTTGTTTCCCTGTCCGGTTCTTCTACAGTCTGATCCGGGTCAGAGTTGTTCCCTGTCCGGTTCTTCTTCAGTCTGATCCGGGTCAGAGTTGTTCCCTGTCCGGTTCTTCTTCAGTCTGATCCGGGTCAGAGTTGTTCCCTGTCCGGTTCTTCTACAGTCTGATCCGGGTCAGAGTTGTTCCCTGTCCGGTTCTTCTACAGTCTGATCCGGGTCAGAGTTGTTCCCTGTCCGGTTTCTTTTCTGATCGGTTCAGATTGTCCCTGTCCGGTTCTTCTTCAGTCTGATCCGGTTCAGAGCTGTTCCCTGTCCGGTTCTTCTTCAGTCTGATCCGGGTCAGAGTTGTTCCCTGTCCGGTTCTTCTTCAGTCTGATCCGGTTCAGAGCTGTTCCCTGTCCGGTTCTTCTTCAGTCTGATCCGGGTCAGAGTTGTTCCCTGTCCGGTTCTTCTTCAGTCTGATCCGGGTCAGAGTTGTTCCCTGTCCGGTTCTTCTACAGTCTGATCCGGGTCAGAGTTGTTCCCTGTCCGGTTCTTCTACAGTCTGATCCGGGTCAGAGTTGTTCCCTGTCCTGGTTCTTCTACAGTCTGATCCGGGTCAGAGTTGTTCCCTGTCCGGTTCTTCTTCAGTCTGATCCGGGTCAGAGTTGTTCCCTGTCCGGTTCTTCTTCAGTCTGATCCGGGTCAGAGTTGTTCCCTGTCCGGTTCTTCTTCAGTCTGATCCGGGTCAGAGTTGTTCCCTGTCCGGTTCTTCTCAGTCTGATCCGGGTCAGAGTTGTTCCCTGTCCGGTTCTTCTTCAGTCTGATCCGGGTCAGAGTTGTTCCCTGTCCGGTTCTTCTTCAGTCTGATCCGGGTCAGAGTTGTTCCCTGTCCGGTTCTTCTACAGTCTGATCCGGGTCAGAGTTGTTCCCTGTCCGGTTCTTCTCACAGTCTGATCCGGGTCAGAGTTGTTCCCTGTCCGGTTCTTCTTCAGTCTGATCCGGGTCAGAGTTGTTCCCTGTCCGGTTCTTCTTCAGTCTGATCCGGGTCAGAGTTGTTCCCTGTCCGGTTCTTCTCACTGTCTGATTCCGGTCTCAGAGTTGTTCCCTGTCCGGTTCTTCTCACAGTCTGATCCGGGTCAGAGTTGTTCCCTGTCCGGTTCTTCTTCAGTCTGATCCGGGTCAGAGTTGTTCCCTGTCCGGTTCTTCTCACAGTCTGATCCGGGTCAGAGTTGTTCCCTGTCCGGTTCTTCTCACAGTCTGATCCGGGTCAGAGTTGTTCCCTGTCCGGTTCTTCTACAGTCTGATCCGGGTCAGAGTTGTTCCCTGTCCGGTTCTTCTTCAGTCTGATCCGGGTCAGAGTTGTTCCCTGTCCGGTTCTTCTCACAGTCTGATCCGGGTCAGAGTTGTTCCCTGTCCGGTTCTTCTCAGTCTGATCCGGGTCAGAGTTGTTCCCTGTCGGTTCTTTTCAGTCTGATCCGGGTCAGAGTTGTTCCCTGTCCGGTTCTTCTCAGTCTGATCGGGTCAGAGTTGTTCCTGTCCGGTTCTTCTCAGTCTGATCCGGGTCAGAGTTGTTCCCTGTCCGGTTCTTCTTCAGTCTGATCCGGGTCAGAGTTGTTCCCTGTCCGGTTCTTCTACAGTCTGATCCGGGTCAGAGTTGTTCCCTGTCCGGTTCTTCTCAGTCTGATCCGGGTCAGAGTTGTTCCCTGTCCGGTTCTTCTCAGTCTGATCCGGGTCAGAGTTGTTCCCTGTCCGGTTCTTCTTCAGTCTGATCCGGGTCAGAGTGTTCCTGTCCGGTTCTTCTTCAGTCTGATCGGGTCAGAGTTGTTCCTGTCCGGTTCTTTACAGTCTGATCCGGGTCAGAGTTGTTCCCTGTCCGGTTCTTCTTCAGTCTGATCCGGGTCAGAGTTGTTCCCTGTCCGGTTCTTCTACAGTCTGATCCGGGTCAAAGTTGTTCCCTGTCCGGTTCTTCTTCAGTCTGATCCGGGTCAGAGTTGTTCTGCAGCGCCGCCTCCTCTCACCTCTTTACTTGGTCTGAAACTCAAACACGTGAACTTTCGGAGGTTGCCGTTGACTCTTTCAGGTCCAGGTGAGTTTCAGACGGTCAGGTGCTTCCTTGAAACCACCTTCTCATCGCACCTGACAGACCTTCTGCATCAGGTTTCCACCTTGAGACGAGGTCACATGATCAACTTTAAACCGGACAGACTTCAGGTTCAGAGCTGAACTGAGAGGAAACACTTGAGTTTCACATGTTCTGCCATAAATGGACCTTTTTTTCCCTCCTTCTTCTCTTCTAGATGACGTGTTCTGGTCGTGAAAGTTCTAAAGTTCTGCAGCACAAGTGGAGCTTTTGTTTTGGCGTCGGGTTTCTGGATCAGTTAATCCGGGCCGAGGGACCCAGTTAAGTCCTGAAGTGTTTCTGTGGTCACGTGATTAAACAAAGAGAGAAAGAAAAAGTGACAGCTGACGCTCCGTCAGATAACGGATCAGAACCATCGATCAGAACCCTCGGATCAGAACCCTCGGATCAGAACCCCCAGATCAGAACCCTCGGATCAGAACCATCAGATCAGAATCCTCAGATCTGAACCCTCGGATCAGAACCCTCGGATCAGAACTCTCAGATCAGAACCCTCGGATCAGAACCCTCAGATCAGAACCATCGGATCAGAACTCTCGGATCAGAACCCTCGGATCTGAACCCTCGGATCAGAACACTCGGATCAGAACCCTCGGATCAAAACCCTCGGAGGGAAACACGTGGGACTGAAGGATCAGACGTTATATTTAAGCTCATGACGGCAGACGTCTGCTGGTTTCTGTCCAAGAGTCAGCTGGTGGTGGTGGTGGGGGGGGGGGGGGACAGATGATGTCATTATTGAATCTAACACTGGTGCGGGGGGGGGGGGGGTCACAGATGATGTCATTATTGAATCTAACGCTGGTGGTGGGGGGGGGGGTCACAGATGATGTCATTATTGAATCTAACGCTGGTAATGAACACACTGAAGGAGAAAGAGAGAGAGAGAGAAGGATGGAAGTGGAGGAGAGAGGACAAAATGAAATAAAAAAGAGGAGGAAATAAAGGAGAGGAGGACATAAAGGAGAGGAGGAAATAAAGGAGAGGAAGACATAAAGGAGAGGAGGAGATAAAGGAGAGGAGGAGACGGAGGAAAAGTTAAAATCCTCTCCTGAGTGAAATCGAGGCTCAGTGATGAAATCTGTTTGTTCAAAGGTGAATAAACCTGCTGAGGATCAAAGAACGATGTGATCAGAGGTGAAGGCCGTCGGGGGGGGGGGGGGGGGGGGGGGGGGGGGGGGGGGGCTTGTGCTTCCCTCCTCGTAGAATTCACTCGGAGGATTCGTCACAAATAACCAAATAACTTCTTCTGAAACTTTAACGAAGTTCCACGCCGCCATGTTTGTTGTGATCAGCGCTGTGCTGCATGCTGCATTCAAGGTGTAACGTAAATTCCTCCGTTCCCTCGTTTGCTAGTCGTTCTTTCAGCCTTTTCTATATATATATTTTTTTTATGTGTAACATGTGGGAAAATACTGCGAATATCAATTAAAGTCAGCAACTACTAAAAATTATGACGAGTTAACGAGTGTTTTCTGGCATGAGGGGGGTATTCTTGATTTTCCTGATTGAGTAATCGTTTTTCTGATTATGCCGACGTCACTTGAACATAACATTCACTGCCGGTCATTCAAGGCTCAGAGGGAGCGAGACACTGCTGTGTTGACAGAAATATAAATGTTATCGGGGATATTCGTGGTGATATCGGACTTATTGGGATGACGTCATCATTTCCTGTTATCGCCCCGATAGTTATCGTGCACCCCGACAGGTGAACTCAGACTGAGCCGAGACCGTTTCAGAGTGGAACACGACCAAACGAGAGCAAAGAATAAAGAACCGGCGGGTCGGGAAGGAAAAAAAAGATTTGTGCCATAAACTCACAAATTCACCAGGGCTGTAGCGATACACTAATCTAACGATACGATACGATACAATATGATACACGATATTCATCTCACAATACATTTACATCATTTTCTGAAAGATTTTAAAGGGTCAAAGTGATTTTTGTGACATCTTGTGAGTGTTCCAGTGACTTTGTTTGAATTAACTGAGCTGAAAACATCAATTACACATTATATGTCTGACAGGCAGCCAATGCTAATGCTAATGCTAATGCTGGACAAAATGAATAAAAGATTTGTTGAGAAAAATAGTTTCATTTATTTAAACAGGGAAAATTGTTGCTTGCAAGCTTTTAAAGGTGGGACACGGAGGTTTAGAAAGAAGCTTAGAATATCGATACTCGATAAAATATCGATATATATCGCAGAATCGATAAAATCGCTCAACTTTAAAATTCACAGGAGGAAACTCAGAATTTGCACCTTTTAGAAACTTTCTAAGTTGTGAAAGTAATTTAACAAACATTTTAGGCTCCAGCCCCAGCTCCTTACTATCCTGGGCCCCCAGCTCCTTACTATCCTGGGCCCCAGCTCCTTACTATCCTGGGGCTCCTATCCTGGGCCCCCAGCTCCTTACTATCCTGGGCCCCCAGCTCCTTACTATCCTGGGCCCCCGGCTCCTTACTATCCTGGGGCCCCCAGCTCCTTACTATCCTGGGGCCCCCGGCTCCTTACTATCCTGGGGCCCCCAGCTCCTTACGATCCTGGGGCCCTCAGCTCCTTACTATCCTGGGGCCCCCGGCTCCTTACTATCCTGGGGCCCCCAGCTCACTACTATCTTGGGGCCCCCAGCTCCTTACGATCCTGGGGCCCCCAGCTCCTTACGATCCTGGGGCCCTCAGCTCACTACTATCTTGGGGCCCCCAGCTCCTTACGATCCTGGGCCCCTTAGCTCCTTACTATCCTGAGTCCCCCTGCTCCTTACTATCCTGGGGCCCCCAGCTCACTACTATCTTGGGGCCCCCAGCTCCTTACGATCCTGGGCCCCTTAGCTCCTTACTATCCTGAGTCCCCCAGCTCCTTACTATCCTGGGGCCCCCAGCTCCTTACTATCCTGGGGCCTCCAGCTCACTACTATCCTAGGGCCCCCAGCTCCTTACTATCCTGGGGCCCCCAGCTCACTACTATCCTGGGGCCCCCAGCTCCTTACGATCCTGAGTCCCCCAGCTCCTTACTATCCTGGGGCCCCTAGCTCCTTACTATCCTGGGGCCCCCAGCTCACTACTATCCTGGGGCCCCCAGCTCACTACTATCCTGGGGCCCCCAGCTCACTACTATCCTGGGGCCTCCAGCTCACTACGATCCTGGGGCCCCCGGCTCCTTACTATCCTGGGGCCCCCAGCTCACTACGATCCTGGGGCCCCCGGCTCCTTACTATCCTGGGGCCCCCAGCTCGCTACTATCCTGGGGCCCCCAGCTCACTACTATCCTGGGGCCCCCAGCTCCTTACTATCCTGGGGCCCCCAGCTCCTTACTATCCTGGGCCCCCAGCTCACTACTATCTTGGGGCCCCCAGCTCCTTACGATCCTGGGCCCCTTAGCTCCTTACTATCCTGAGTCCCCCAGCTCCTTACTATCCTGGGGCCCCCAGCTCACTACTATCCTGGGCCCCCAGCTCCTTACTATCCTGGGCCCCCAGCTCCTTACTATCCTGGGGCCCTCAGCTCACTACGATCCTGGGGCCCCCGGCTCCTTACTATCCTGGGGCCCCCAGCTCCTTACTATCCTGGGGCCCCCAGCTCCTTACGATCCTGGGGCCCCAGCTCCTTACTATCCTGGGGCCCCAGCTCCTTACTATCCTGGGGCCCCAGCTCCTTACTATCCTGGGGCCCCCAGCTCCTTACTATCCTGGGGCCCCCAGCTCCTTACTATCCTGGGGCCCCCAGCTCCTTACATCCTGGGGGGCCCCAGCTCCTTACTACCTGGGGCCCAGCTTCCTGGGGCCCCAGCTCCTTACATCCTGGGGGCCCCCCTCCTTACTATCCTGGGGCCCCCAGCTCACAACTATCCTGGGGCCCCCAGCTCACTACTATCCTGGGGCCCCTAGCTCCTTACTATCCTGGGGCCCCCGGCTCCTTACTATCCTGGGCCCCCAGCTCCTTACTATCCTGGGGCCCCCAGCTCCTTACGATCCTGGGGCCCTCAGCTCCTTACGATCCTGGGGCCCTCAGCTCCTTACTATCCTGGGCCCCCCCGCTCTTTACTATCCTGGGGCCCCCAAATCCTTACTATCCAGGGCCCCCAGCTCTTTACTATCCTGGGGCCCCCAGCTCCCCTGGGGCCCTGTTTCTACCAGTAACCCTGATCTTATTTGTCTTTCAGCTGTGATGAAATCAAATGTCTGAAGGGAGATAAACTAAAGTCTTGGCCTTGAAAATATTTCTCTGATCAAGTAACAGCTTGCTAAGCAGCATTTCCATCTTCATCATCTTCATCATCATCATCACCGTCGTCATCATCGGGCTGTTTGCTCAGACTCTCCGTCTCCTGTTACCGCTCTGAGCGCGCGCTTGGATCTCTTTACGCTTGACGCAACAGCTGCCACACGGACGTGACGGGCCGCCGCGACCTGAGCTGGCGCGGCCCCGACCTGAGCTGGCGCGGCCCCGACCCGAGCCGGCGCGGCCCCGACCTGAGCCGGCGCGGCCCCGACCTGAGCTGGCGCGGCCCCGCTCACACTTGAAGCTGCGGGGCTGGAGCTTTCAGACGCACCGCACCTACCGCCGCAGCGGTAACCGGCGCGTTAACTGCGCCCCGGAGCAGCGACAGCTGCAAGACCCGACCTGACTCAGAGCCCCCCCCACCCCCCCACCCCCCCAACCTGCTGTTGCCAGGTCGGACCCGGTCTTCTCCACCTGAGCTGCAGCCCCGGAGGTCTGGTTCGGTTGGGCGCGTTTGCGTTTGGCGCGCGGGACTGACGGAAAAGCTCCGGCTCAGATAAGGTTTTAAAAATACACAAATGAAGCTGTAAAAGCTGCAAACATGCCGGATACACACCATCTCCATCACCCGCTGTTTCACAGCACATCAACATGCAGCACACACGCTCCTGCAGCCCTCCTCCTCCTCCTCCTCCTCCTCTTTCTCCCATTTATTCCTCACTCACGATCAGCGGGATGGTCCTGTCGTCCCGGTGGATCTCCAGGCGGCCGGGACCGGGACCGGGACCCCCGTGGCTCCTGCCGCGGGTCTGCGACGCCGACGACGACGGCGTCGACTGGGGCTTGTTGTCCTGCCACAGGTAATAGAACGTGCCCAGGATCCACGCGACGGTCAGAATGGCGATGGCGTTGGCCCGTATCCTGCGCATGGTGAGCCCATACGGAGGGCGGCGGCAGGCGCGTCCGTCTGGATCAGGTCGGGTCCGCGGCAGAAGGAGCAGCCCCCCGCCGCCGGTGATGGGTTGGACCGCGGAGCTCACGGTCTGCCTCGGATCTCCCTCTCTCTCTCCTGGCGCGAGCTCTTCTGCCGGGGCTCTGCCGCTCCCCCTGCTGGCATCTGCGCGCAGACGGAGCCGCGGTCCTAGCGCCGAGGCATATCATCCCTGCGCGCGACGCTCCCGCGCACGCGCACGCGTCGTTATCATCCGCTTGCTGTGATGAGGAGCGGACCTGAGAGAGGACATTTTTCACTGTCACTCACAAACAAACAGCTTTATTTCTACATCAGCAACATCTAACAGGGCCGTTTCTAGCTCTTAGGGGGCCCGAGATTCAGGGGCCCCAAACAGGTCAATATTTCATGAAAAAAAATGTCTGAATTTTTCAACAAAAACGCGCAATTCTGGAAAAGTCTGAAAGTTTTCTTCAAATTTGAATTTTGCCAATTTTGTGATTTTGGGACAAAAAGTCATGATTTGGTATTAAAACAACGTTGCATTTTTAAAAATTTGAGAATTTATGACAAAAATTCGTTTTTACAGCTATGTTAGATAATTTGTGATTTTACAATCAAAATTTCTGGTTTTAGGACATAAAGTCAAAATTGTGATTTGATGTCTAAAAATTGTAAATTGGTGAAATTTGAGATTTGATGACAAAAAGTTTTTCACAGTTAAACACCAAACATTTGTGATTTTGAGAACATAAAATCACAATTTAATGTTAAGAAGATGCAATAAAAAAGAAACAGTATTAAATTTAAAAAAGTCAGGATTTAAACAGAGTTATGATTTCATGACAAAATTATTGGTTTTAAAAAAATGTAAATATCTACGAAAGTTTTGATTTTATGACAAAAAATGTATTTTTTTGTTCAAAAGTCACAATTTAATAAAATCCATGATTTCTACAAAACAAAATTGATGTCAAAACCTGCGTTTTTGTGAAATTTGATGACAAAAATGAGCTTTTTAAGACAGAAAAATGCAAAATTGACATTTTCTGTTAAATAAAAAACATTGACATTGTTTTTTTTTCTTCAAATATCGTTTTATTTATTTTTAACATTTCAATAACACATTGAACCAACAGGGACCTAAGGGGAGACAGGTAAGCAAAAAAACATTGACATTCTTGACATAAAATTACGTCAAGAAGTTGCAATTTTTGAGAAAGTCAAAAATACTTCAAAACCTAAGATTTTATGACAATCAGCAATTTTTTTCATGACAAAAATCATGATTTTGTGAAAATCGAGATTTTTTTAAAATAAAAATTGTTACATTGCAAAATTCGCTATTTAACAAGAATTTGTGATTTCAAGATATAAAGTTGTAATTTTATGTTAACAAAAATGTATTTTTGGTGGCAATCATAAGTTTAAAAGTCAGGATTTGTGTGAATTACAGTTTTACAACAAAAATTGAACTAAATCTTTTTCAAAGTTGACTAGAAAAGTCACAATTTTATGACAATTTTCTTCTTTCGTCTAAAAGTCACAATTTTGTAAAATTCCATCTTTTTATGATACAACATTGTGATTTGATGTCAAAAAGCTATGATCTTGTGAAATGTGATTTTTGGACAATAAAGTTGTAATTTTAGGTCAAATGTTGTGATTTTGAGAAAGTCAATTTTTTCTACAAAAAAATGGCAATATTGCTTAAATTGATTTTTTTTTTTCCAAAATATTTTTATTGTCAGTTTTCTTAATAATTGAACAACGGACAAACATATACATATAATAATAATAAAAATAAAATATGAAAATAAAAATAATGAATAAAGAAAGATTTTACACAGATTGTAATCTGTAAAAACAAAACACATAAAGAGGCGTAATATATAATCAATTAAATGTCCACTTTCATCAATTACATCAATTTTGCCAGGACAAATACTTCTTAGGGGGGCTGACTACAGTTCCAAGTATTCCAAGATAGGTCTCCACACACCACGAAATTTCTGTAAGTTACCAGATATGACATATCTCAGTTTTTCAGTGTGGAGGATTCCTACCAGCTCCCTCAGCCAGGTTTCAAACTCAGGTGGTGAGTCAGACCTCCACACTCTCAAAATACATCTCTTTGCTATGACCATATAGGCCACCACTGTGCTAACCCCTGTCCTACACTTCCTGCTAGCCGCTACCCACAAACTGCTACCAGCAAATTACAGGTTTTTTACGCTAAAGCAATCTTCTGCTCCCTAAAGCTGCTACCCATTATGCCAACTCCCTTACTCACATTGTAGGTGTGGCAATGGGCGTGTCTTTTGCCCTTTCCGCAAACTCGGTATCTTGCGATTCTGGGTTGTGGGTTGTTGGTAGCCGCTACCTGCAACCCGCGGGTAAAAATGTCTGTCTGTGTAGAAATATTTATATGTATATATCAGTGCAGAGGAGGAGGAGGAAGGAAGAGGAGGAAGCTCTACAGCAGAGTCCCAGATGAGCTGCACATCAGAGCTGCTCTGATCTGGATGAAAGGATGCTCCATAGCGGTTAGCGGGTAGCGCAACCTGCTCTTAAAGGCAACGGCTACTGATGCACTGATTGGTTTAACAGGTGGAACGCCCTAACCACTCCTATGCATAAAGTAGCGGCTAGCGCAGGTGGGATAGCGGGTTTAGCAAAGTGGAAGATTAAGTTCTTTGCGGGGGAAGGCCCCTACCGCTACCCGCTATCCCTTAATAGCGGCTTTAGCAGATCTGGCGGAAGATCGGGCCCGTAATGTCCTACCTTGAACCAAACTTTACACCCTCAGTTTGGTTCAAAGCAGAAAACCAGATGTTGCTCTGAGGTTGTGTCACCTTCACGCCCACATGGAGCTGCACGGTTGCTGCTCTATGGTTTTAAATTGATAATCACATTTTATACCCAAACATGTGGCCTTGGGCACAGAATGTTTATTTTATTTTATCTTATTTTATTCCCATAAATGAGCATCAGCTCCCTGGCTCTTCTCTGGGTGACCACGCCCCCTTTTGGGGGCTGGACCAGCCCAGGAGCTGAAGGTGCTTTGCTAGAGTAACTGACAGCGAATCAGTAATTATTATCTGTAAAGTAAGAGTGACTGAGCTCTCTGAGGACTTTATTCACTGCTCAGAAGTTAAGCTTATGAAAAGCGCTCAGAAGCTGATGTGATGTTTGACAGGAGCAGCTGTCACTCATGAAGCCCCGCCCCTGCGTACGCGGGTGAGGGGAGACTGGAACCAGTCTTTTCCTTTTAATGGCTCCGGCTTTGAGAACTGGACGCTGTCCTCTGGTTAAAAACACGTTTAATACCAAGAGTCAGCTGTGAGGACAAGAGGACGAAGAAGAGGACGGCCTGCAGACCGAGGAGACGCCGGTGCTGTGGCGAGTTGCACCATTAATGCGGTGAACACATTCCTACATGTAAATCAGACGCATTATTCAGTTTATGCATTTTAAAGCATGCGTTTAAATTAAGAGCCTCCAGCTCACGCAGAGCGAATTAAACACTGCAGTTGAATTGATTATGATGGAAAAAAAAAGACTCTGCAGCCAAAGCAACGTCCAGCTCCTCCAGTTAATTCTAGATCTGCATACGTGACCTCCGTGGCTCGTTGGGCGTACGAATAAATAAAGGGAGGCGCACTAAAGAAAAGTCAGAAAACATTAGATCGAGAGGACTCTTTTTCTGAACTTTAACCAGCAGAGACAGTAACACAGTAACCCCCTGGGGATCTGCCGAGGTTCCTTCCCTCTCTGCTACACCGAACATGGAAACAGCTCAGATGAGCTCATCCAGCTCCACCCAGCAGCTCAACGCTGTGTGTGAGGCGACCTGGCAGCTGGAACCAGAGTCCAGAGTTTTCCTGATCAGAAACAGGATTCAGAAACACGATCCAGAGGCAACATGCGCTAAAAAATGAACACATCCATCTGCAGCTGCAGGCCGTTATTTCATTAGTCTGTCATTTATCAAAAGGCTCATTTTAAGATCAAAACCTGTAACTGTTGAGGCCAAATAACACTGAAAGCACTTGAGATGTCAGTCTGCGATCGTTTCTGACGTGGAAACCATGTAAGAACAATGTTTGGAACTTTGAGGGTGGAATAAGACGCTCCCTGGTGAGATGAGGTGATACGCAGAAGGAAAGTTGTAGATGATGTCATCGTGAGCTTTTACACGGCAATCAAATCCACGACAGAGAAGCTGTGACTCTTGATGGCACGACTCGATAAGATTCATGTTGTTGGAAAGGCAGAAGGTACGACCAAACTCAGAGCTGTGCTGCAGAGAGTCAAGTTGAGTTTTTTTTTCTTGAAGCCTGCCGAAGGACACGCCCACCTTCACTCTGCTTAGCTCATGCTAACCTAACGTGACTAAAGCGATGACACCTAGCTGTTTGAACCCATTAATGTATGTGTAGCTGTCAATCAGAAAAAAACACATGGCCCTAAATATGCATCAAATAGTGGTTTTATAGGATTTCTTCTTTAAAAAAAAAAAAACTAGCATGTAAGTAGGTTTATTTCTGCTGTAAAGATGGAATTTTTAACATGGAACTCAAAAGAGACTGACTCAGTGTTGGAGACAGCCTCTAGTGGTCGGTAGAGGAACCGCAGCCTCTAGTGGTCTTTAGAGGAACCGCAGCCTCTAGTGGTCGGTAGAGGAACTGCAGCCTCTAGTGGTCGGTAGAGGAACTGCAGCCTCTAGTGGTCGGTAGAGGAACTGCAGTCTCTAGTGGTCGGTAGAGGAACTGCAGCCTCTAGTGGTCGGTAGAGGAACTGCAGTCTCTAGTGGTCGGTAGAGGAACTGAGGTCTCTAGTGGTTGGTAGAGGAACTGCAGCCTCTAGTGGTCGGTAGAGGAACCGCAGCCTCTAGTGGTCGGTAGAGGAACTACAGCCTCTAATGGTCAGTAGAGGAACTGCAGCCTCTAGTGGTCGGTAGAGGAACTGAAGTCTCTAGTGGTTGGTAGAGGAACTGCAGCCTCTAGTGGTCGGTAGAGGAACCGCAGCCTCTAGTGGTCGGTAGAGGAACCGCAGACCCTAGTGGTCGGTAGAGGAACTGCAGCCTCTAGTGGTCGGTAGAGGAACCGCAGCCTCTAGTGGTCGGTAGAGGAACCGCAGCCTCTAGTGGTACAGGAACCGCAGACCCCCAGTGGTCAGTAGAGGAACCGCACCCTCTAGTGGTCGGTAGAGGAACCTCAGCCTCTAGTGGTCGGTAGAGGAACCGCAGCCTCTAGTGGTCGGTAGAGGAACTGCAGCCTCTAGTGGTCGGTAGAGGAACTGCAGCCTCTAGTGGTCGGTAGAGGAACTGCAGCCTCTAGTGGTCTGGTCGGTAGAGGAACTGCAGTCTCTAGTGGTCGGTCGGTAGAGGAACTGCAGCCTCTAGTGGTCGGTAGAGGAACTGCAGTCTCTAGTGGTCGGTAGAGGAACTGCAGCCTCTAGTGGTCGGTAGAGGAACTGCAGTCTCTAGTGGTCGGTAGAGGAACTGCAGCCTCTAGTGGTCGGTAGAGGAACTGCAGCCTTTAGTGGTCGGTAGAGGAACTGCAGTCTCTAGTGGTCGGTAGAGGAACTGCAGCCTCTAGTGGTCGGTAGAGGAACCGCAGCCTCTAGTGGTCGGTAGAGGAACTGCAGCCTCTAGTGGTCAGTAGGGGAACTGCAGCCTCTAGTGGTCGGTAGAGGAACTGTAGTCTCTAGTGGTCGGTAGAGGAACCGCAGCCTCTAGTGGTCGGTAGGGGAACTGGAGCCTCTAGTGGTCGGTAGAGGAACTGTAGTCTCTAGTGGTCGGTAGAGGAACTGCAGCCTCTAGTGGTCAGTAGGGGAACTGGAGCCTCTAGTGGTCGGTAGAGGAACTGTAGTCTCTAGTGGTCGGTAGAGGAACCGCAGCCTCTAGTGGTCGGTAGAGGAACTGCAGCCTCTAGTGGTCAGTAGGGGAACTGTAGTCTCTAGTGGTCGGTAGAGGAACTGCAGCCTCTAGTGGTCAGTAGGGGAACTGGAGCCTCTAGTGGTCGGTAGAGGAACTGTAGTCTCTAGTGGTCGGTAGAGGAACCGCAGCCTCTAGTGGTCAGTAGGGGAACTGCAGCCTCTAGTGGTCAGTAGAGGAACTGTAGTCTCTAGTGGTCGGTAGAGGAACTGCAGCCTCTAGTGGTCGGTAGAGGAACTGCAGCCTCTAGTGGTCAGTAGAACTGCAGCCTCTAGTGGTCGGTAGAGGAACTGCAGCCTCTAGTGGTCGGTAGAGGAACTGCAGCCTCTAGTGGTCGGTAGAGGAACTGGGTTGATGGCTTGGGTAGCCATCTTTTTTCCTGCTCATGTTTTCTGTCCTTGCTAACCAGGATGGGAACTAAATGCTAACAGTCTCCACCAGGCTAATCCTCTGCTGGAGTCACAACCTGGTTTTATTACTAAATAACAGCAGATTCCCGCTTCAGAGGAGTGAAAAGCCCAAACTGAATCAGTGACCTGACGTTATTAACTTGATGTGAAACCTGTGACACAAATGTTTCGTGGCTGTAAAGGCTGGAGGAACGTCTCCAGCAGCCAACAGTCTGCTCTCTGTTCTCCAACAGCATCTTCTCCACATTTCTAATTGAATCACTGGAGTAAAAATATCCTGTGAAATCAAAAATGTCCAAGAAGCAGCAGGCAGAGGTCCTCTTGTTGTCTCTGCCAGAGTCCATCATGGACAGAGAGGACACAGAGGTCAGAGACACATCTGGCTGGAAGACATCCAGCTTTGTTTGAGCCGCTGTTATCCAGACGGGGATGAAAGCTGGCGGCGGTCACGGTGAGGCGTCGCCGCTGGCAGCCTCCCCGGGAACACAGCCGCTCTGTCCGGTCGCATCCTCGTCTCCGCCCGGGCCCGGCAGCGCCCCGCCTCCTCGCGGCCCGGCAGCGCCCCGCCTCCTCGCGGCCCGGCAGCGCCCCGCCTCCTCGCGGCCTGGAGGTCAGTGGGCGCAGAGAGGAAACGGCGGCGGCGCGTGGAGTTTCCAGCGGAGTCAGTCTGGTGCTCGTGTCAACAGTCTCCGTCCACCCGGAGACAAAGATCCACATTCCCCCGCCGGCCGCGAAGAAAGGGAGGATCAGACACCCTGGATGGAAACGAGTCAGGAAAGAAAAGAAAAGAAAAGAAAAGAAAAAAAGAAAAGAAAAGAAAAGAAAAGGCCTGCTTCTGGTCACCTTCTTCATACAGCGGCTGTAGCACCTTTATGACTCAGATTATTATCATTTAACTCCTAATAAAAGATATAAAATCATCGTTTTCACTCTGCTGATGCAGATACACACAGACATTCAGAGACATGAGCACTTAGTTGCACTGATCTACAATATAATATAATATAATTAGGGCTGGGCAACGATTAAAATCTTTTACCGCAATTAATCGCATGATTTCCCCGATTAATCGCGATTAATCGCGTTGTATATGCAGAATCAAATAATGAATTCAAAAGTAGAGTAAAGGTCACTTTTATTTAAATGTTCTGCTGCCATATGAACTAAAGTGTCATAACATTTGTTGTTTAAACACTTTTAACATCAGCACTTGTCAGTAACACATATTTAGTGTAAATCTCATCTTAAAAAATGTAAAATAGTGTCAAATTTTCAATTGTCAATCAAAAATTTTTTTAAAAATTAAAAAGTGACATTTTATTACGTTTTTTGTTTTTTAATCTAACACAAAAAATGGAAAAAATGCCTGTTTTTTTTTAATATTTCAATTTTAGACTTCAAAAATACTAAATTAAAAACCGGGCCACAGAACTGAATTAGTTTTATAATGGAGGACTGGACTTTCTGTTGTCATTACACATCTGAGCCACTAGATGGAGCCGCACTGCAGTAACCAGCTAGAGAACAGCAGGACAGTGAACACATGGAGCAGATCTGATGGAACATGGACGAATGACCACAAACGTTTGGTTGCAGTACAGAATTTTATTTTAGACATAATTGTTAATATTTCTACCTGAGTTTCTACCTGAACTGTAAAGTTCACTGATTTTTACCGTTCTTCATGTCTGTTTTAGCTTTTCCACATGTTTACTGTTTTCTGGTTCTGCAGCAGCCAGAAACAGACTTTTCAAAACAAAAGCATGTGAGCAACATGAGTTAACGCGTGATAAAATAAATGTCGGCGTTAATAAATTAATGAGTTAGCACGATAATAACTCGTTAACTTGCCCAGCCCTAAATATAATATAATATGACTTTATGTTTTACACGCACAACATTTTCTCAAAATCACAACTTTTTTGACGTAAAATTATGACTGTTTGTCTTCAAATCACAGATTTTAGCTGTAAAATTATTTTTGACGCCGCAATTTTATTTATTTTTTTGTCACAAAATCTCCAGATTTTTCATCAAATCGTGACTTTTTGACATCTGGACCACATCTGGCCCCCGAGAACTGCACCAGGTTTGGTCCACCAAGACTCGGTGTGACGCTGTAGAGCGGTTTAGTGACGAAACAGGAAATGAAACTGAAGTGGCAGCAACTCTGCGCGTATAAAGAGAAGTGGACAAACCCACAGTGATGTCATCTACAGGTGATGAAAACCACAGCAACTGACCTCACCTGACCTTTTGACCTGACCTCACCTGACCTTTTGACCTGACCTCACTTGACCTTTTGACCTGACCTCACCTGACCTCTTGACCTGACCTCACCTGACCTCACCTGAGCTTTTGACCTGACCTCACCTGACCTCACCTGACCTTTTGACCTGTTTTCCCGCCCCTGAATTCTACCTTCTGCCTGCTTTTCCGACCCGATTGTTGCTATCACCTGCTGAGAGAATCATTTCAGAGGTTCTGTCTCCGCTGATCCCAGTCCTGATGTCATTTCCTCCTACCCTGGAGCTCCTCCTACCCTGAAGCTCCTCCTACCCTGGAGCTCCTCCTACCCTGGAGCTCCTCCTACCCTGGAGCTCCTCCTACCCTGAAGCTCCTCCTACCCTGGAGCTCCTCCTACCCTGGAGCTCCTCCTACCCTGGAGCTCCTCCTATCCTGGAGCTCCTCCTACCCTGGAGCTCCTCCTACCCTGGAGCTCCTCCTACCCTGGAGCTCCCGGCGCCACCTGCTGGTCCGGAGGTCTCGTGGTCGTTTCCTCCTCAGACAGACTCTTCTACCATTGCTCCTTCTAAACCTGGTCCAGGAACTAGAAGGAGAGTCCATACTGTGGTCTCCAGGTCCAGGAACTAGAAGGGGAGTCCAGACTGTGGTCTCCAGGTCCAGGAACTAGAAGGGGAGTCCAGACTGTGGTCTCCAGGTCCAGGAACTAGAAGGGGAGTCCAGACTGTGGTCTCCAGGTCCAGGAACTAGAAGGAGAGTCTAGACTGTGGTCTCCAGGTCCAGGAACTAGAAGGGGAGTCCAGACTGTGGTCTCCAGGTCCAGGAACTAAGGAGAGAGGGGTCTCCAGGTCCAGAACTAGAAGGGGTCCAGAGGTCCAGGAACTAGAAGGAGAGTCCAGACTGGTCTCCAGGTCCAGGAACTAGAAGGGGAGTCCAGACTGTGGTCTCCAGGTCCAGGAACTAGAAGGGGAGTCCAGACTGTGGTCTCCAGGTCCAGGAACTAGAAGGGGAGTCCAGACTGTGGTCTCCAGGTCCAGGAACTAGAAGGAGAGTCCAGACTGGTCTCCAGGTCCAGGAACTAGAAGGAGAGTCCAGACTGGTCTCCAGGTCCAGGAACTAGAAGGGGAGTCCAGACTGTGGTCTCCAGGTCCAGGAACTAGAAGGAGAGTCCAGACTGGTCTCCGGGTCCAGGAACTAGAAGGGGAGTCCAGACTGTGGTCTCCAGGTCCAGGAACTAGAAGGGGAGTCCAGACTGGTCTCCAGGTCCAGGAACTAGAAGGAGAGTCCAGACTGGTCTCCAGGTGCAGGAACTAGAAGGGGAGTCCAGACTGTGGTCTCCAGGTCCAGGAACTAGAAGGGGAGTCCAGACTGGTCTCCAGGTCCAGGAACTAGAAGGGGAGTCCAGACTGGTCTCCAGGTCCAGGAACTAGAAGGAGAGTCCAGACTGGTCTCCAGGTCCAGGAACTAGAAGGAGAGTCCAGACTGGTCTCCAGGTCCAGGAACTAGAAGGAGAGTCCAGACTGTGGTCTCCAGGTCCAGGAACTAGAAGGGGAGTCCAGACTGTGGTCTCCAGGCCCAGGAACTAGAAGGGGAGTCCAGACTGTGGTCTCCAGGTCCAGGAACTAGAAGGAGAGTCTAGACTGTGGTCTCCAGGTCCAGGAACTAGAAGGAGAGTCCAGACTGTGGTCTCCAGGTCCAGGAACTAGAAGGGGAGTCTAGACTGTGGTCTCCAGGTCCAGGAACTAGAAGGGGAGTCTAGACTGTGGTCTCCAGGTCCAGGAACTAGAAGGGGACTCTAGACTGTGGTCTCCAGGTCCAGGAACTAAAAGGGGAGTCCAGACTGTGGTCTCCAGGTCCAGGAACTAGAAGGGGAGTCTAGACTGTGGTCTCCAGGTCCAGGAACTAGAAGGGGACTCTAGACTGTGGTCTCCAGGTCCAGGAACTAGAAGGGGAGTCTAGACTGTGGTCTCCAGGTCCAGGAACTAAAAGGGGAGTCCAGACTGTGGTCTCCAGGTCCAGGAACTAGAAGGGGAGTCTAGACTGTGGTCTCCAGGTCCAGGAACTAGAAGGAGAGTCCAGACTGTGGTCTCCAGGTCCAGGAACTAGAAGGGGAGTCCAGACTGTGGTCTCCAGGTCCAGGAACTAGAAGGGGAGTCCAGACTGTGGGTCTCCAGGTCCAGGTCCAGGAACTAGAAGGGGAGCCAGACTGTGGTCTCCAGGTCCAGGAACTAGAAGGAGAGTCCAGACTGTGGTCTCCAGGTCCAGGAACTAGAAGGGGAGTCTAGACTGTGGTCTCCAGGTCCAGGAACTAGAAGGGGAGTCCAGACTGTGGTCTCCAGGTCCAGGAACTAGAAGGAGAGTCCAGACTGTGGTCTCCAGGTCCAGGAACTAGAAGGGGAGTCCAGACTGTGGTCTCCAGGTCCAGGAACTAGAAGGGGAGTCCAGACTGTGGTCTCCAGGTCCAGGAACTAGAAGGGGAGTCCAGACTGTGGTCTCCAGGTCCAGGAACTAGAAGGGGAGTCCAGACTGTGGTCTCCAGGTCCAGGAACTAGAAGGGGAGTCTAGACTGTGGTCTCCAGGTCCAGGAACTAGAAGGAGAGTCCAGACTGTGGTCTCCAGGTCCAGGAACTAGAAGGAGAGTCTAGACTGTGGTCTCCAGGTCCAGGAACTAGAAGGAGAGTCCAGACTGTGGTCTCCAGGTCCAGGAACTAGAAGGGGAGCCCAGACTGTGGTCTCCAGGTCCAGGAACTAGAAGGGGAGTCCAGACTGTGGTCTCCAGGTCCAGGAACTAGAAGGGGAGTCCAGACTGTGGTCTCCAGGTCCAGGAACTAGAAGGGGAGTCCAGACTGTGGTCTCCAGGTCCAGGAACTAGAAGGGGAGTCCAGACTGTGGTCTCCAGGTCCAGGAACTAGAAGGGGAGTCCAGACTGGTCTCCAGGTCCAGGAACTAGAAGGGGAGTCCAGACTGTGGTCTCCAGGTCCAGGAACTAGAAGGGGAGTCCAGACTGTGGTCTCCAGGTCCAGGAACTAGAAGGGGAGTCCAGACTGTGGTCTCCAGGTCCAGGAACTAGAAGGAGAGTCCAGACTGTGGTCTCCAGGTCCAGGAACTAGAAGGGGAGTCCAGACTGTGGTCTCCAGGTCCAGGAACTAGAAGGAGAGTCCAGACTGTGGTCTCCAGTTCCAGAAACTAGAAGGGGAGTCCAGACTGGTCTCCAGGTCCAGGAACTAGAAGGAGAGTCCAGACTGTGGTCTCCAGGTCCAGGAACTAGAAGGAGAGTCCAGACTGTGGTCTCCAGGTCCAGGAACTAGAAGGAGAGTCCAGACTGTGGTCTCCAGGTCCAGGAACTAGAAGGAGAGTCCAGACTGTGGTCTCCAGGTCCAGGAACTAGAAGGAGAGTCTAGACTGTGGTCTCCAGGTCCAGGAACTAGAAGGAGAGTCTAGACTGTGGTCTCCAGGTCCAGGAAGCTAGCTATGCTTGTAGCAGCGTAGCTATGATGAAGCTGTGATTGAGACGAGCCTCTGCGTTGTCCAGCTTCTTCTGCTCTGAGTGCTCGTCTCCTGTCCTCTGAAGGAGGGTTAGGATTAGGGTCCCCTGAAGGGGGACAGGTGTGGACTGAGACGTTCGTCTCGTTTCAGGAGAATCGCTGCTGGCATTTCAGACAAACGTGCCAAAAAGATCAACCCAGAGAGCAAATATAGACACACAAGCTCACACTTTCCCAATAAGACACACAGAGGTCACAGCAGGCTGCTAATGTTAGCACACACACACACACACACGTGCGTGCAACACTCACGCTCGTGCACGCCGATAAGCCTCAGAGGAATCCACAGCGAGCGCGGTGGAAATTCAACCAATCGTCAGGCCCGGTCTTGTGTGGAGGAATTCATGCAAGCCGAGTCCTGAGGTGCAGCAGAGCAGAAGCTGACGGGCGCAGGTTTCCCATCATGCATCATCGTAGAGCTGGTTGGACGCCTCACAGTCAGCAGCTTTAAACTCACACTCCTCCCTGAGTCTGACTGTCCCCCCCCCCCGGTCTGCTGAGGGGTCTCCTCCTGGTTGGACGTGTCCAGAGAGCCTCCTCAGGGAACATCTGACCCGTACAGATGTCCCAACCACCGACCCTGAGATGCCAAAACTCCTCCACTCGAGGCAGAACCTCAGCTGGTTCCCTTACCCCTAACCCCTAATCCTAACCCCTAATCCTAACCCTAACCCCTAATCCTAACCCTAACCCGAACCTAACCCGAAGAAACCCGAAGAACCCGAACCCGAACCGAACCGAACCCTAACCCGAACCCCTAAACCCCAAACCCTAATCCTAACCCTAACCCTAACCCTAACCCCTAACCCTAACCCTAATCCTAACCCCTAACCTAAACCCTAACCCCGAACCCCTAAGAACCTAACCCTAACCCCTAACCCTAACCCTAACCTAACCCCTAATCCTAACTAAACCCCTAAAAAATAACCCTAACCCCTAAAACCCTAAAACCCTAATCCTAAACCCTAACCCCTAATCCTAAAAACCCCTAAATAACCCTAACCTAACCCCGAACCCCTAACCCTAACCCTAACCCTAATCCTAACCCTAACCCCTAACCCCTAACCCTAACCCTAACCCCTAACCCTAACCCCTAAACCCTAACCCCTAACCCCTAACCCTAACCCTAACCCTAACCCCTAATCCTAACCCTAACCCTAACCCCTAATCCTAACCCTAACCCCTAACCCTAACCCTAACCCTAACCCTAACCCTAACCCTAACCCTAACCCCTAACCCCTAACCCTAACCCCTAATCCTAACCCTAACCCCTAACCCCTAACCCCTAACCCCTAATCCTAACCCTAACCCCTAATCCTAATCCTAACCCTAACCCCTAATCCTAATCCTAACCCTAACCCCTAATCCTAACCCTAACCCTAACCCCTAACCCCTAATCCTAACCCTAACCCTAACCCCTAACCCCTAATCCTAACCCTAACCCCTAATCCTAACCCCAACCCCTAACCGTGATCCATGATTTTTTCTTAATTTTTTTTATTATATCATATATTTTTGAAAAATCTGCGAATAATTAAAACCGCAGAACTTAAACAGGCTTTGGCGAGGATAACTGTATTATTCACTTCTTTCATTCTTTTGATCGTCCCGTCCCCAAATAACTGTTTAAGACAAGTGTAAGTTTGTTTTTGTCTTTTTCTTCTGAGGAATTTGGGATTAAAGTCGTTCTGAGTCACAGCGAAGCCGTAAATCACTAAATCAAACCTCAGAACATAAACCACATCTCCAGGCTCTTTCTGTTTGTCCTCCTGTCTTCGTCTCTTAGAGACATGTCTTCTTCCCTCAACTGTCCTCACACCAGACGGGTGGAGCTCCCGGATGCTCCTGCGAGGCGTCTCGTTACCAGATTACCGCCGGCTGAATCGCTGTTCCCGCTGGAGGCGAGCCAGTAAAAACGTTCAGGAGATCAGGTTCCGGTGTTTGCTCACGGACGCGCCCGCTAAACCTGCTAAACCCACTAAACTCGCTAAACCCGCTAAACCCACTGAACCCACTAAACCCACTAAACCCGCTAAACCCGCTAAACCCACTAAACCCGCTAAACCCACTAAACCTACTAAACCCACTAAACTCGCTAAATCCGCTAAACCCGCTAAACCCACTGAACCCGCTTAACCCACTAAACCTACTAAACCCACTAAACTCGCTAAATCCGCTAAACCCGCTAAACCCACTAAACCCACTAAACCTACTAAACCCACTAAACCCACTAAACCCACTAAACCGGCTAAACCCGCTAAACCCGCTAAACCCGCTAAACCCGCTAAACCCACTAAACCCGCTAAACCCGCTAAACCCACGCAACGCATCTAAACAAACAAAACAACCAGGAACCAGGAGGTGGTTGAAAAGTCAACGGTCCGGTTCAGCCTGCGGGCCGCAGCTTTTATCATCTCAGTCGCACGATTCAGTTTGTCTCTCGGCTAAAATGGCGGCCTGTAGCCGCTGGGCGCGCTCCCGCCTGCAGGATAAAAGTGGCTCTGAGGAATTGCTCTGCAGAAAACCTGCGGGCGACGTCGCTGGAGGGCGGCTGCACGCCGTCGACGGGCCGACTCCGCCTCTGCAGCTACGCTCCTTAGCAAAAGAGCGGCAACCGTCCTGCTTCCTGACCGGAGCTCATCCAGGAAGTACGTATCGTTGCAGTTCCTCCACCGGCCACTAGGTGTTGGCCGCAAAACAGAGCAAATCCCCGTCAAACCCCGACAACACTGGGAGGTGTGTCTGGTCTGCCTGCGGGGGCGTCGCCATGGAGATCCCTTGGGGCTGGGGGGGGGGGGGTTTGCATAATGTGTAGGTCTACCTTAGTCTACCTGGGTTGAGGTGGTCTCTGGGACGGCGCTCCCTGTGGCCGCGGGCTGTGGTTGCTCAGTGCTTGGTCAAAGGAGGCGGGGACTCCTTTCAGAACTTGTCCAAGCCTAATCATGCTGGGACTCCGCCTCCTCAGCGTGGAGCTCCACCAGTATATAGACCAGTTTATATACCAGTATATATACTGGTATATATACTGGTGGAGCTCCACCAGTATATATACCAGTATATAGACCAGTATATATACTGGTATCTCTGCTCCGCTCCATGACGGTCTTGGTCCAGTAGCCAGTTTCTCATCGGGGTGTCCTGGTTCCTCAACACCTGACCCAGACCAGCTAGCGTAAAGCACCTTACCCAAGATGCACCTGGATATCACCATTACCCTGACGGGTCTCCTGGTCTCCTGTACCAGAGTCAGTAGCTCTACCTGCTGAGCTGTCCAGTCGCTGGGAAAAGCTGGACTGAAAGACAGCGCAGAGGTTCTGATCAGGTCCTGAACACCAGATCCATAGAGGTCTACCAGACCAGACAGGAACCAGGTGGAGGCGGAGCAAAGAAACAGCAGGTGAAGAGACATGGACCAACCAGGTAGCAGGAATAATACACAGGAACATCTGGACCAGTATGGACTGGAGGTCCCAGGATCAAGATGGAGACACATGTTTGATCAGCCTAGTGGTGGATGTGGACATCAGAGGACAGCAGTGGTGGTGGATGTGGACATCAGAGGACAGCAGCGGTGGTGGATGAGGACATCAGAGGACAGCAGTGGTGGTGGATGAGGACATCAGAGGACAGCAGTGGTGGTGGATGAGGACATCAGAGGACAGCAGAGGACAGCAGTGGTGGTGGATGAGGACATCAGAGGACAGCAGTGGTGGTGGATGAGGACATCAGAGGACAGCAGTGGTGGTGGATGTGGACATCAGAGGACAGCAGTGGTGGTGGATGTGGACATCAGAGGACAGCAGTGGTGGTGGATGAGGACATCAGAAGAGACAGAAACATCAGGAAGAAGGAACACCAAGGACTGAAGGACGAGCTGGAGACGATGTGGACAGTAATGGGAGCAGTGGTCCCAGTAGTGGTCAGTTTACTGGGAGCTGAACCCCCCAAACTGGACTGGAGGCTCCAGCAGAAACCAGGAACAACATCTGAGACCTCTGGCCAGGAGAGGGACGACTGGGACCAGCTGAGATCCTGGAGAACCTCTGGTGGAGGACCAGAGATACAGTCGTATCGCACCTGTCGAGCTGCTCAGGTGACTCGGTCTGAATGACTCTGGGACGCGGTTCAAACGTCATCGGTCTGCTGCAGCAGCTGCAGTAACTCACTACCGGCCCCTGGTGGTCAGGGGGGAACTGCAGCTCTCCCTGCTGCTGCAGCAGCTGCAGTAACTCACTACCGCCCCTGGTGGTCAGAGGAGGAACTGCAGCTCTCCCTGCTGCTGCAGCAGCTGCAGTAACTCACTATGGGCCCCTGGTGGTCAGAGGGGGAACTGCAGCTCTCCCTGCTGCTGCAGCAGCTGCAGTAACTCACTACCGGCCCCTGGTGGTCAGCGGAGGAACTGCAGCTCTCCCTGCTGCTGCTGCAGCTGCAGTAACTCACTACCGCCCCCTGGTGGTCAGCGGGGGAACTGCAGCTCTCCCTGCTGCTGCAGCAGCTGCAGTAACTCACTATGGGCCCCTGGTGGTCAGAGGAGGAACTGCAGCTCTCCCTGCTGCTGCAGCAGCTGCAGTAACTCACTACCGGCCCCTGGTGGTCAGAGGAGGAACTGCAGCTCTCCCTGCTGCTGCAGCAGCTGCAGTAACTCACTACCGGCCCCTGGTGGTCAGCGGGGGAACTGCAGCTCTCCCTGCTGCTGCAGCAGCTGCAGTAACTCACTACCGGCCCCTGGTGGTCAGCGGAAGGAACTGCAGCTCTCCTGCTGCTGCAGCAGCTGCAGTAAACTCACTACCGGCCCCTGGTGGTCAGCGGAGGAACTGCAGCTCTCCCTGCTGCTGCAGCAGCTGCAGTAACTCACTACTGGCCCCTGGCGGTCAGCGGAGGAACTGCAGCTCTCCCTGCTGCTGCAGCAGCTGCAGTAACTCACTACCGGCCCCTGGTGGTCAGCGGAGGAACTGCAGCTCTCCCTGCTGCTGCAGCAGCTGCAGTAACTCACTACTGGCCCCTGGCGGTCAGCGGAGGAACTGCAGCTCTCCCTGCTGCTGCAGCAGCTGCAGTAACTCACTACCGGCCCCTGGTGGTCAGCGGGGGAACTGCAGCTCTCCCTGCTGCTGCAGCAGCTGCAGTAACTCACTACCGGCCCCTGGTGGTCAGAGGAGGAACTGCAGCTCTCCCTGCTGCTGCAGCAGCTGCAGTAACTCACTACCGGCCCCTGGTGGTCAGCGGAGGAACTGCAGCTCTCCCTGCTGCTGCAGCAGCTGCAGTAACTCACTACCGGCCCCTGGTGGTCAGCGGGGGAACTGCAGCTCTCCCTGCTGCTGCAGCAGCTGCAGTAACTCACTACCGGCCCCTGGTGGTCAGCGGGGGAACTGCAGCTCTCCCTGCTGCTGCAGCAGCTGCAGTAACTCACTACCGGCCCCTGGTGGTCAGCGGGGGAACTGCAGCTCTCGGTCCAGGCTTTACTCTCCCAGGATGAGGACAGAAAAATGTTTGGATTTATTCCTCCATCCGTCTCCTCCCAGACGTCTCCTCCCATCTGTCTCCTCCCAGATGTCTCCTCCATCTGTCTCCTCCCAGATGTCTCCTCCCAGATGTCTCCTCCCAGATGTCTCCCAGACGTCTCCTCCATCTGTCTCCTCCCAGATGTCTCCTCCCAGACGTCTCCTCCCAGATGTCTCCTCCCAGACGTCTCCTCCCAGTCTCCTCCCAGACGTCTCTCCCAGATGTTCCTCCAGTCTCCTCCATCCGTCTCCTCCCATCTGTCTCTCCCATCTGTCTCCTCCCAGATGTCTCCTCCCAGATGTCTCCTCCCAGATGTCTCCTCTCAGACGTCTCCTCCCAGACGTCTCCTCCATCCGTCTCCTCCCAGACGTCTCCTCCCAGACGTCTCCTCCCAGATGTCTCCTCCCAGATGTCTCCTCCCAGACGTCTCCTCCCAGATGTCTCCTCCCAGACGTCTCCTCCCAGATGTGTCCTCCCAGATGTCTCCTCCCAGATGTCTCCTCCCAGATGTCTCCTCCCAGACGTCTCGTCCTCAACTCATCTGGGGTGGTGTCGTATTACGAGCATTAGTGGGAAACTCAGCCAGCTGCTGCTGCAGGGAAACAGTCCCTCTGTTGTCATGGTTACTCACCATAACATGTGTTTAAGACGCCAGATGTTCCAGCAGAAGCTCAGCGATGAAAAATAATCATCTGACCATCAACATTTACGGGGAAAGAGAACGAGAGAGAACTGGACCAGAACTGGACCAGAACTGGACCAGAACTAGACCGGAAATGGACCGGAACTGGACTAGAACTTGACCAGAACTGGACCAGAACTGGACTAGAACTAGACCAGAACTGGACCAGAATTAGACCAGAACTGGACCAGAACTGGACCAGAACTAGACCGGAACTGGACCAGAACTGGACCAGAACTGGACTAGAACTAGACCGGAACTGGACCAGAACTGGACTAGAATTAGACCAGAACTGGACCAGAATTAGACCAGAACTGGACCAGAACTGGACCAGAACTAGACCGGAACTGGACCAGAACTGGACCAGAACTGGACTAGAACTAGACCGGAACTGGACCAGAACTGGACTAGAATTAGACCAGAACTGGACCAGAATTAGACCAGAACTGGACCAGAACTGGACCAGAACTAGACCGGAACTGGACCAGAACTGGACCAGAACTGGACTAGAACTAGACCGGAACTGGACCAGAACTGGACCAGAACTGGACTAGAACTTGACCAGAACTAGACCGGAACTGGACCAGAATTAGACCGGAACTGTGTGGTCAGCAGAGTTTTAAAGCTTTAATTCCTTAAATCAGGGGTCTTCAACCTTTTTTAGCCCAGGGACCCCTGCTTGTAATTCTTATCCCCCCCCCCCCCCCTTTTTTTTTTAAAGTGTCACATTTTAAGCCTGGCCTTATAATACTTTTAGCTGGATTTTATTTTGCCTTATTCACCTTATTAACCAATTCCTAACTGGGTTATTAGCCTACATGTGTTATGGTTGATAAAACTTTCATGCATATCATTATTATTATTATTATCTTTTTTTTTTAGTTGGTATGAGACAATATTTTTTATCATTGTTATTTTCCAACAATGAAACGTTTAACTTCAGGCAGTAATATATTTAGAACTGCCTGTATGTACATATATATATATATATATATATATATATATATATATATATATATAATTTTTTTATTTTTTACTCTAAAATTACTTTGTTAAAATTGCCTTTATTTCTTTTTAAGTTGGAGGGACCCCCTACAGTACCTCCACGGCCCCCCTAGGGGTCACGGACCCCGGGTTGAAGACCCCACTGCCTTAAATCACCCACCTTCTGCTGAGATGTTGGACTGAAGTCCAGCAGAGCTGCAGCTGAGGGGGTCAGACTGATGATGATGATGATCCTTCATCACCATCACCTTCATCATCATCATCCATCACCATAACCATCAGAATCATCAGCAGCAGCAGCAGCAAGACCGCACAGCAGCAGCAGCACCAGCAGCACCAGCAGCAGCAGCAGCAGGCGGCAGCAGCACCAGCACCAGCAGCAGCAGCAGCAGCGGCACCAGCAGCAGCAGCAGCAAGCAGCAACCAGCAGCATCAACAGCAGCAGCGCAGCAGCATCAGCAGCAGGCAGCACCAAGCAGCCAGCATCAGCGGCATCATCAGCACCAGCATCAGCAAGTCATCATCACCATCATCATCATCATCATCATCATCATCACCATCACCATCATCATCTCATCATCACCATCATCATCTTCGTCACCATCATCACATCATCATCATCACCATCATCATCCATCATCTTCATCATCTTCATCATTTCACTGTTTGCACCAATGAGCGCTCAATAAAAGTCGTAGGTGCTGTTTTGAAGCTGCCAGCTGTTCAGGGAACTAAACCAGTTAAACCAGTTCCAGCGGTCAGCTGGGAGGGTCACTTCCAGCTGGAATATCTCCTCCAACCAGAGGCCCGACTCCAGGAGGTGACATCATCCCAGAGCGGTGAAACACAGAGAGGAAAGAGAGGTGGGGGGGGGGGGGGGGGGGGGGGGGGGGGGGCTCAGTCCTGCTGGAGCTCCAGTGACGTAACCAACAGATGCTGCTGGTTTTGGCCCAGTTCTCAGGCCCGGTTCTGTCCCGCTGCCCAGACCAGGGAGTCATCAGGTTCCACTGGAGACCCAGAAACCAGTTGGCCCGACACACTGGGAGCCTGAGCGGCCGGGCCGCTGTGGTTCTGGGCCGCTGTGGTTCTGTTACTGCAGCTGGCCCGGTTCACGGAGGGAGGCCCATCTGGCGCCGTGAACCTCTCCAAGACTCAGAGGTCCTCAGAACCGGTCCCTTCACTCCAGAACCTGGTCTCCAGGATCCACCAGGTCAAAGGTCACACGGCCCTCTCCAGTCCAGTCTGTTGTCCAGGTGAACACAGGTGTTTAACTCCTCCTCCATGATGGAGATGCTGTTGGACTCGTCCCTGGTCCTCCTGAAGTCCACAACCATCTCTGTTGTCCTGTTGACATGAGAGGCGTCCAGGTGTGTCCTGAGAGACGTCCAGGTGTGTCCTGAGAGACGTCCAGGTGTGTCCTGAGAGCAGCTCATTAACATGAAACACGTTTGTTCTGTTACTGTGACGGTCCAGTAACTAGACTTATGGATCAGAACCTCATCACTTGTGTTCAGGCGTCACCTTGTGGCTCGTTTCGGTATCGCACCCAATTTCTCCTCATGATTTTCATCCGTTTTCATCCAACGTTTTGTTCTCTGAGGCCCGGTTTCTGGTCCAACCCAGAACCGGACCGTTGTTCTGGCTGCAGGTAACCTTCCGCGTCTAAAAGGCTTCATGAACAGATCAATACTTTAGACCAGGCTGATCAATATTAAAAGGAATATATCATTTACAGCATTAACTGAAATTATTCATTAGGAGCATTAAAACTTATGACGACACATTGTAACATGTTCAAAATCAACAATTCTCTCTTGATTGGCTCTTGCAGCCACTAAGCCTTGATTGACAGCTGGGAGGCGGGACTTCTGCTGCGACCTGCTCACCTTCTCCACAGTTAATAGACAGGTGACGCAAACACACTCAGGCTTTGGTGGAGGCGTCGTTTGTCCCGTTAAAGGCTGAACATCCGCCAACATCATTTTAGAAACTTAAAAAAAAACACAACGTCACAAGGGAAAGACATGAGCTCTATTAGAGGTTGTTGCGTCGTCTCAGTCTAGTAGGGATTGTAAAACATCTGTCAGTTCCCTCCAACTTTAACCCAACCGTGTTGGAGCCACAACCACATCAGAACCACCATCAACTTAGAAGAAAAATGTTTTTTTTTTTTTCTATGATTTCTGCACATTTGTCATGTGTCACCAACATATATCATACATTAAACACATCTAAATAATTTAGAAGTTTATTTTTTGAAAAGTGGCCATGTTTAGGGCGCACATCGCATCACATCAAAATGCGCTTTCATGCGTTACCGTACTCTGAAGGTAGCAGGGAAACCGCCGTACTCAGGTGTTCCAGGCTCGTGACCAGCGGGTAACACGCCAGCGGCTAACACGCCAGCGGCTAACACGCCAGCGGCTAACCCAGCGAAGACGAAAGAAAAAGTCCAGTTTTCTCTGCTCTGAACGGGACTTTAATCAGGAACTGACAACGTTACAGTCTGTATGTTTGTATGTTGACTGTCAGTCAACGGAGGATGTAAATCCGTAACACTCGGCCGCTGCTCACTTCAGCCGCCCGCACCTCACAAACTACATTACCCATCAGGCTACTCTTCTTAAAGGGCCAGGCTGGCTTACAACACATGCTTGTAAATGCCAAATACTTTCGTCAATTTCAACTTATTTTACAGACATTTGGAGTTGTTGGGTCTTTAAGGGTGCCAAAACTTTCAGCCAGGTAGACCCACAAGCTATTATTAATCATATTGACATTGATTTAAAAAAACAAAAAAACAAAAAACATTTCAAATAAAACAGTAGTGAACTGATGAGATTTCCTATTGTAATTCTGTCTACCCCCCCCTCAAAAAAAAATCATACTGACAACTAACTGCAGAGCTAAATTGTTTAATTTGTTGTT
This sequence comes from Hirundichthys speculiger, assembly GCA_018398805.1. Lineage (NCBI taxonomy): Eukaryota > Metazoa > Chordata > Actinopteri > Beloniformes > Exocoetidae > Hirundichthys > Hirundichthys speculiger. Next base: position 5,348 of record JAGFBZ010002424.1, on the reverse strand, counting down.
GTTTTTCGGTTGTTGCCGTCAAAATACAAAGACTTGAGACCCATTAAGACGACAGGAGATGGGAATCACCTGTACGACTCTGTTTCCCTCGTTCTGAAAGGTGATACACCAGATGATTTTATCTTACGTTTAATATAATGAAAAAAATAGCTGAATTAGCTGTTTTTTTTTGTCCATTTCACAGAGACATACACACAGAGGTAAAACAAACAGAACAATATACATGATTTAACTCACACGCAGCATAGAACAAGTAACTTTAGTACATTTGCTTTTTATAAATGATAATTCCAAATGGTGTTTGCATTGTTGCTATGGTGATCTGAGTTCATATTTTGGCTGCTGAAAATTCAAATGTAGTATTGACAGCACCAGTAAGTCTGTTTCCAGTCTGTGTAACATGCTGGGAGTCTAAAATGTCAAACCACTGGGGGACTTCATGATTAACATGACTGTTGAACAGACTTCCAAACTTGTAGCTTGTTTCATGCAGATTCCAGTTTTTCTCCAGGAAGCTTAGATCTCCTGGCAGATGTAGTGAGGTGGCGCAGATGTTTCAGAATATCACACTGGTACAATAGTGTTTCCCTGATGGATTTACTAAGGATGTGCTGGAGAAATGTCTACTACAGATGTTAGAGGCTACTGAAGCCACTGAGCCTCCATGATGATGTCAGCAGTCTACGGGGGCGCGTGACGACGCCGGCGGTCTACGGGGGCGCGTGATGATGTCGGCGGTCTACGGGGGCGCGTGATGACGTCGGCGGTCTACGGGGGCGCGTGATGATGTCAGAGTCTACGGGGGCGCGTGAAGGTGTCAGCAGTCGACGGGGGCGTGTGATGATGTCGGCAGTCTACAGGGGAGTATGATGATGTCGGCAGTCTACAGGGGCGTATGATGATGTCAGCAGTCTACGGGGGCGTATGATGATGTCAGCAGTCTACGGGGGCGTGCGATGATGTCGGCAGTCTACGGGGGCGTATGATGATGTCGGCAGTCTACGGGGGCGTATGGGGCAACGAAAAACACTGGCCACCAAAACTGCTAGCTGGCTAACAACTTAAAAAACCTTGTAGCCAGGGGCTATCATTAGCATTAACCTGCTGATGTCATGTCTTGCTGCTATACTAGTCCTTGTACTGCACATTGCAGTTTAAACCTCAGCCACTCTTTTAGGCTGTCATAACTTGCTGCCATATTTGCTTGTACAGTGTACTTTAAAATTACAGCTATATTCTTTGTTGTTTAACTTGCTGCTATACTTGTCTTGCACATTGCACTAGTGCTGGGCGATATGACGATACATATCGTGGGGACGATAGAAAAGTGTATATCGTGCCATTTTTCTTCTATCGTTTCTATCCTAATTTTATCAATTATTACAGCAAATATGTAATTAAATAACCTGCAACGATAAATTTGATAGAATCATATCTACTTCTACAAAGTAGCCTTTTATGTTTGCACTTTTATTCATGGTTAATGCCCTTAAACAGAGTTCTCTTCAACCCTGAGTTTACTTTAGACACTTTATATTGGTTTGCAACTTGCACTACAAGGTTACAGATTTCAGAAAGTTGAAAAATAATTTGTTTATTTTTATAGCTGAATTCAGTGCAAAAAATGTGTTTTTCCTCTCAGAAAACTGTTGTGCACTTTAAAAAAATGTGAAAGCTACTGTACTCTGTACCTACCTGTTTTTGCTGCACTAAAATGTATGTTTGTGACAGTTCAGCTAATGTCCTTTCAAAATAAAGTTGAAAAAGTAAGCAATGAAATTTGTCAAATTTTCAGAGAATAACTGAAAACATACTTTATTATGGTATATCGTGATATATATCGTTATCGTGATATAAAATAGTCCATATCGTGATATATGATTTTTTTCCATATCGCCCAGCACCACATTGCACTTTTAAATGGATTTGTGTTTTTTAATGCTCTCTTAATTTCTCCTTTTTAATCTCCCTTTTTTTTTTTGGGGGGGGGGGGGGGGGGGGGGGTCATTTTCTGGTTATTTTGCTGTTGTACTGATCCACTGCTGTCCCTAGGTGGAGATATTATTGATGTCCATTGTAGTTTGTTTTATGTCGTATTGTTGTGGCCATGGTGGCAATGAAGTTTCCCCTTCTGGGATTATTAAAGTTGAATCCATCCATCCATCCATACTTGGTAAAAATTCTAAATTAATGCCCTGTGAGGCCTTTTCTCCTGTGCTGATATCCTGAGGTTTTTTCTCCTTTGTGGATCTTCTTCACGTGCCGTTTTAAATTTGAGGGGTCTCTGAAGCTCCTCCCACAGTGGTCACAGGTGAAAGGCTTTTGTCCTGTATGAATGTACTGGTGTTGTTTAAAATGACAGAGGTGATTGAAGCCCTTCCCACACTGGTTACAGATGAAGAGATCTTCAGTGATGTGGACCTTCATATGATCCCTTAGGTGAGCCGGTTGTCTGAAGCTCTTCCCACACTGGTCACAGCTGTGAGGCTTTTCTCCTGTGTGGATAAATTGGTGGTATTTCAAATGACTGAGTAGGCTGAAACTCTTCCCACATTGGTCACAGGTGTGAGGCTTTTCTCCTGTGTGGACAAGCTGGTGGTATTTCAAACTGCAGAGTCGGCTGAAGCTCCTCCCACACTGGTCACAGGTGTGAGGCTGTTCTCCTGTGTGGACAAGTTGGTGGCGTTTCAAATTGTTGAGTCGGCTGAAGCTCCTCCCACATCGGTCACAGGTGAAAGGCTTGATTCCTACGTGGATGAGTTCGTGGTGTTTCAAATTACCGAGTCGGCTGAAACTCCTCCCACATTCGTCACAGGTGAAAGGCTTTTCTCCTGTGTGGAGGAATTGGTGGTGTTTCAAACTACTGAGCTGGCTGAAGCTCCTCCCACATTGGTCACAGGTGTGAGCCTTTTCTCCAGGATGGCCACATTTGACCCCCGTGGTGTTTCTGCAGCTGGGTCCAGCCTGGTCTAACAGGTGATGGTCCGTCTCAGCGCTGGCGGGCTGATCCAGCTGTGCGTCCCTGAAACCATCTTCTAGGTCCTGATGACCATCCTGGTCTTTGCAGGTCTTCTTCTGTGAAGCCAGAACAGATGAGAGAGGAAGCTCCAATCAAAGGTGGAACAACATATTAAATGTCATCATTCCCCATGTATTTATACCACATTTATCTATAAACAATCTAGATCAGTGACTACCAAAGTGTGGGCCGTGGCCCCCTGGTGGGCCGTCGTGGTACTGCAGGTGGGCCGTGAGGTTATTAAAATTAAATAAATATGATTTCAGTTCTTAATCTTTTAAAAATGTTTTTAATAGCAGTGAAATATTCATGACATAATTAAATAAAAAACATTCAGAAGTAATAAAACAAACCAGTTAAGTGTTATTCTACTGTCACCTTTTTTTTGTGTGTGTCTGCATTTACATTCATGGTTAGCGCCATTGTCTAACAAAACCATCTAGTATGTATATTAGGCGGTATCCAAATTTTGATACCGTCAAACTTCCTCACATTTTACCGGGGTATACGGTATTCCCGCGACTATTAAAGTGGACGCCGCGCGTCAAAACAGCCGCCCCCATTATGAACCCCAGGTGCGCCGCGCGGGGATTACGCCGCTGTCCTATTTCCAGCATTGACGCGCCTGAAAAAAAAAAAAGGTGAGTTTACCTCGAAACAGGAGTTCAATGCTTCAATATAAAGTTGGCTCAGTTACAGTTGTTATTTATTTGTGTATTTCTTGCTTTTCACTGTAGTTTTAACTCGGCCAGTCAGACCGCACGGCAGTGATTCACATCTCAATGCCGCCGAGGTGTGTTTGCTGAAACGCGCTTTATCGTAAAGCATCTGATGCCGGACGTTTCACTTCCTATAAATTCCTCAACACAAAAGTCCAACATTATTAGTTTAATTAAAAGCTTTTATTTTGAAGCAGCAAACTCAGGAAGTGTTGTTTTCATCGTCAGTACCTTAACAGGACGAGTCAAACCGAGATCACTGGCAAGGCGAACACGAATAAACGGTAAAATAAAGCAGAACACACAGCGATACAGGGAGAGAAACTAAACTTTAGACCACAGAAATCATTCATTGCATTTTTTATGACGGTTTGAAACTGATACCGCTGTTATTTTTAAATACCGGAAGTATACGGTATTACGGTAATACCTCCCAAGACTAATGTTTATGCAATTTAATCTTATAGCAGATTTTTTTATTTTGTGGGAGTGTGAAGGGTTAATGTGTCCTTCATCAGTCATCTCTGGCAGTAAATTCTAACGTCTTTATTAACATCTAAATCCTGATTTCGTCAGAGGACTAAAAAACACCAGCAGTGAAACATTTAAAGACAAGAAAGTTAAAGAGACACAACAGTGAGGGTGGTGTGTAGTGGATTGTGTCGTGACAGCGAACAAACTCGGAGGATATTATGTAAGAAGCAGAACCTACTAACAAGAAAACTGGATGAACACTTTCTACCAAGCTATAGAACTATTTATGGAGAATTGATGTAAATATTATTGATTGATTGTGTGACAGTAGAGGGGGGGGTGTTGGGGGAGGGGTGTAGAGAATCAATGTGTCCGTGCCCATATACATTCACATGTGAGTTACCCAGTACCAAGGAAACTGTCTTACCACTATTACATCACCACTCTCATGGTGCTTGCAGAGGTCAGGAAAAAATATGAAAATGCTGATTCTGAGGGTTTTGCCTCAAACGTGATGGGACCAGGGACAGGTGCAATGTGGACAATGTGTCTGTGATGATTAGATTTGTCAGCAATTCCATGCCAGAGGAGCATCTTATTGGGTTGCTTCACGTCTGAAATACTGACACACCTTTCTGATGCTGGCTACAGTGCTGACAACATACTTAGCCAGTGTTATGATGGCGCTTCTGTGATGAGTGGGATAAGAGGTGGTGTACAAGCTCTGCTGCTAAACAAGCTCTGCTGCTAAACAAGCTCTGCTGCTAAACAAGCTAGCTGTGTCAAATTAAGAGATAGATTTTATGAAACTCCCTCCCCCAAAAAGAAAAGCCTCACAATTTTACAAAATTGCTAATTCTTCTCTCAGCAATGACTCTAATCAGTTAAAGATGATCTGGCAGAGGGATGTTGGAGAGATTGAAAGCGATAGATGGACAATAATAGTGGCTGACTGTGGTAGACAGGTGAGACAGGTAAGGAGTAAACTCACACAATATAACATATTACATAGAGATTATTACACACCATCCAGACTGTACAGGATGAAACTGCAGGGAGATGATTTATGTTGGACACTGGGACCCTCCTTCACTGTAGGAATGTGTCTTCATTAGACCCTTCTGGGCTCAGATTCT
>JAGFBZ010002423.1:0-84932 GCA_018398805.1 Hirundichthys speculiger | reverse complement strand
AATTAAAGAGGAATTAAACTTCCCACGTAAACGCACTGACTCTTTGCTCTTCTAAGGTTGGATACAGCTATGTTGATAATTTTTTTTTTAAGTTTCTGATCCCAGAAGTGTGTAAACCTCCATCCAACTTTCCAGACCCTCATCGGTTAAGGGGACCCCCCTCCCCCCGGACTCCCCCTCCGTACCTCCGCGCCGCCGCCCCGCTCCTTCCTCCTCCTCTCCAGCTGCTTGGTCCTCTCCGCGAGGCTCTTCAGGGCCACGTTGGTGGGGAGGGACGCGGCCTCGGCGGGGACGGCCGCCAGACACTCCGGACACCGCCGCCGCTCGTCCAGCGCCGCCGCCGCGCAGCTCCTGCAGAAGGAGTGTCCGCAGGGCAGCGTGACCGGCTCCGTGAAGACGGAGGCGCACACGGAGCAGGTGAGCTCCCCGGAGCAGAAGACGTCCATGACTCCACCGCTGCTGTCGCCTCTGAGCAGCTTTAAGTTTCGGTTTCCTGGAAGAGCCGCGCCCCACTGGCCCCCCGCCAATAACAGCCCTTAGTCTCTCTGGGGCAGAAACATGACAAACATTACAGCACAAATTAGTTAAAAGTGTAATAGATTGATTTTATTAAAAAGCTGTCAAGATGAATAAATTCATGATGCAGTGAAAATAGTCACTAAAAGTTTAAAACAGTTAATAAAATCAGTCAGAAAGAGCGAGAACAGAACTCATTTATAAACAGATAAGCTATAAATGTAAAGTTCTTTCATGCTTAATGATTTCAAATTCATTGTAAAAGGGTTAAAATGTATAATTTATGTGAAAACGGTTAAAATGGTTAAAAACAGGGCCGAAAATGGTTAATATTACCAGTTTATCTGTGATCTACCTGTTGAGCCCTGAACAGGTTGATCATGATTGATTAGTGTTACCTGCAGATGTCGGTGTTACCTGCAGATGTCGGTGTTACCTGTAGGGGGAGCCCTCGGCCGCCATGGAGCTACCAGAGAAGAAGCCTCCTGTCTGACAGTTTTCCTTGATATCTCCCTCTTTTCAGGTTTGTTTATGTGTATCAGCGTTCTTGAGCTTTGAAGAATCCTTTATAAACTGTTTTATATGTAATTTATGTGAATGTTCGCTGCATTTTGAACGTTTTTGGAGATTTCTTTTCATGTTAAAACTCAGCTAAGCTAGCGACTTGGCTGGAGTCACTAGTTTAACTACATTTGAGTAGTTAACTACATTTGAGAGTTAATTTCAAAGGAATTGCACAAGAAAAGTAAAATAAGAAATGTGACAAATACACTGGGAAATATGTTACATAAATTGTGATTCATTTAATTGTAATAGTTTCATTTTATGTTCATTAAATTAAAGAATTATGTAACAGTCACATTTCTGCTATTTTTGAGTTTTTGAGTTTACCTGTTTAAAAGAAAATGTTTAAAAATAGGGCTCAGCAACAATTAAAATTTTTAATCGGGATTAATCACATTATTTCCCTGATTAATCACGATTAAGGTAACAGAAGGATGTCAAGTTGGTCATCTGATCATTACACCTACAACTCCCCAAAAACTATTCATCCATTTCATCATTTCTTAGATTTGATTTCTTTGCCATCAACTGATGATATTTTTATTGGGGCTCGGCAACGATTAAAATTTTTAATCACGATTAATCGCATTATTTCCCTGATTAATCACGATTAATCGCATTGTATACACAAAATCAATGAATTCAAAAGTAGTGTAAAATCTACTTTTATTTAAATGTTCTGCTGCCATATGAACTAAAGTGCCATAAAATTTGTTGTTCAAACACTTTTAACATCAGCACTTGTCAGTAACACATATTTAGTGTTAATCTCATCTTAAAAAATGTAAAATAAAATAAAGCTTATTGTCACTGCCAGGACATTAATGTCATCCTGTTTTTATAAAAAATAAAAAAAAGTCTACAAACTAAATCCAACAAAATGATTGTGTCTAAGCACAATCAGAACATTAAAACAGGTAATTTCTGAGGTAACAGCAGAAACTTTTAACGGGGAGTTCAACTTGTCAGTTGTTACAAATAACCTTGTTTCTGTTGAATCCTCCGTCTGGAGAACTTTAAAAGAAAATGTCCACGTTAAAGTTCACTTACTTTACCAATCCATGTATCATTCATTCTTTCCATTTTCAATTGTCAATCAAATGTTAAAAAAATTAAAAATGATATTTTATTATATCTTTCGTTTTTAATCAAACACAAAAAAACAAAAAAATGCCTGTTTTTTTTTTTTTTTTTAATATATTTCAATTTTAGATTTGGATCAAAAATATGAAATTAAAAAACAGGCCACAGAACTGAATTAGTTTTATAATGGAGGACTGGACTTTCTGTTGTCATTACACATCTGTGCCACTAGATGGAGCTGCACTGCAGTGACCAGCTAGAGAACAGCAGGACAGTGAACACATGGAGCAGATCTGATGGAACATGGAGGAATGACCACAAACGTTTGGTTGATGTCAAGAATTATTTTTTTTTAGACAGAATTAATATTGCTACCTGAGTTGCTACCTGAACTGTAAAGTTCACAGATTTTTACCGTTCTCCATGTCCTCTGCCAGTTATTCAAGGCTCAGAGGGAGTGAGGGACTCCCATGTTGGCAAAAATATATGTTATCGGGACTATTCGTCGTGATACCGGACTCATCAGAATGACGTCATAATTTCCTGTTATCGACCCGATAATTATCGTGCACCCCTAGTTAGTTATAAAAAAAATTAACAGTTTTGCAACTTAAAGTTATAATTTTATTAAAAAATATATTTTGTGAAATTTCAACCATACAAAATGTGAACTCAAACTAAATTTAACAGCACAAATTCTTGATTTTATGACAAAAAGTCGCAATTATATGAAATTCACAATTGTACGACATTAAAGGTGGGGTAGGTGTTGTTTTTTTGCGACACTTTTTACAATATTGCCTGAAAACCTTTTCACATTCCCATTGCACCCACTGAAATAAAATGTTTGCAAAAAAAAACTAAACGTAGCTCCATCTAGAGGGTATAATCAGAAAAAAACTCTGACCAATCAAAATAGTGATCATCACTATTTTGATTGGCTGCATAATACGTCCATCAAATATCAATGCACTCCCCCCCACCCCTCCCTCCCTCCCTGCGGTTCATGAAGTCGTGAATCGTGTGAAGGCGTGGTTTCGACGGGTGAGCTGAAGAGGAGGAGGCGGAGCCTTTGGGAGGAGGGAGGGAGTGTATATTTTCAAAATCTCACTTGAGTTGGTTTGCTGGAACCGTTTTCAAACAACACCTACACCACCTTTAAATTGTGAATCAATTTTTTAAAATACGATTTGAATCAATTTAATTAAGCCATGAATCGCGATGCGGTCTTCAGGCCAGCAGAGGGTGCACTCGAGTTAAACTACGTTCTTATTCAACGTCTGTTCTCCCATCACTGCTTCCCCAGTGCAGCCAGGCAGATAGCTAACATGTCTGCTAATGAAGAACCGATTTGTTTCCTTTTCCAAGAGCTTTATTGGCAAGTCTTTCATAGGGATGCGCGCGATTAGTCGTCTAAAGGATTAAACGTCCGCTCACTTACTAGTCGGCACCAGAAATATTAATCGTTTAAACCAATTTGTGTTTTATTCATGTACAAGGCCGCTTAACTGTCATACAGCCGCCCGCCACTAGTCGGGGCTACAGAGCCGTCAGACAGCAGACCCCCTCTCCGCGGCAATGCTCGAGTAGACTGGAGTTTTAAAACGGCACGGTTGGAAGATAGTCTCGCTAAACCAGCGCGGTTTGGCGGTACTTTAATCTAGAAAATGAAAACAAGGTAGTATGTAGACTGTGTCAGAAACAACTGGCGTACAATCACTCGACTGGAGCAATGCGCAACCACATTTGATTCAAGCATTTGGATGTTAATCTGCACGAGACCACCGCTGCTGATGCTAGCGGTGCTGATGCTAGCGGTGCTGATGCTAGCGGTGCTAGCCACACTGCTAGCCACATTGTTTACCTGGAGACGTGTTCTCCCGTCCGGTCTGAGAGGATAACGCAGCTCATCACGATAATGACCTCGCAAGATATGCTTCCACTTAACTTTGTGGAAGGTAAAGGCTTCAGGAAGCTAATGGAATATGCTGAGCCCGAATACACCGTACCGGGACGCAAACTGATAACTTCCAGGCTGGAGCGCATCTTTTTCTTAGACTAGTCGAATACTCTTAATTAAAATTTTCGTTTAGTCGACAGGGAAATTAGTCGCCAGGAACATCCCTAGTCTTTCATCAGCCAGACAGGTTTTGTATAACTGAAATACACACAATTAAGTCAGATAAATAAAAATGTAATCAAAAAATAGACGTAGCTAGCATGCTAACGTACGTATGCTAAGGGGCTAGCACGCTAACGCTAGCGGCTTTCCAGACCTTAGAAAATTTTAACATTACTAATGATATAAAACATGTTGATTTCCAACATAAACACAAAGGATTAACTTTTGAGTTAAACTTATAGGCTCTTATCAGCAAAGACGAACAGAGAAACGATGGAAGAATAAGGTAGCCCAGCAGACAAGAATCAGTAGAGTTGACTTGTTATGTACTAAAGGAAATAAAATACTGAAACTGTACTGATTTATTGAAAAGAAGGTAGTTGAAGACTGAGAGCCTCCAGAAGTGTGTCATCACATGAATAGACACCGACATCAATATTTGATGTCTGTGATCTTTGGACCTTCAGGTGACATCGCAGTAAAAACAGACATGACTGTGTGATGAAATCAGTCTTGGACTCGGGGAAACTTCCAGAACTCTCTGTTGGCTGTGTCGTCTTCAACCACAGGTTAAAGCTCCGCCATCAGAGAAGAAGTCGTAGGTGAAGGTGATCCAGAATCAACTCTTCTCCTCAGTTCCAGATGTACATTTAAATGAAGATGTTTCACTGCGGTAAACATCTTCCTGTCTGAACCGTTGAAGACGTGTTGCTGTCATCAGTTTCAAAATCACCTCTTTTTTTTCCCTAAAGCTAAATTTGGAGCTAAATAAGTTGCCTGTTGCCACTCGTGCTGTTTTGATTGAGATCTTCTTTCGGTCCTGATGAGAACTGAAACATTTTTTCATTAATACTTTTTTAATGTTCATCCTTATCTTAATTTGCTACTCATACTAAAGCTTAAAGTGAAAAAAAATCTCAGGTGAGATAATTTTATTCCAGTGTAGAAGTCCCCTAAAGTCCCCAAACCAGTTTTGCGGGTTATGAAGTTGAAAACTTAAAATTAAGAAACAACTGAAAAACAACTGATTCTTTTAGTGCATATAAATGGTGAATAAAGGACCTGTGAGGATGGACGAACGTGCAGCTTTCTATTCTTATTTGCTTTTATTAGAGCAGCAGCAGAGACTGAAAGAAACTGAACCAACTGATAAAGAAGGCTGGTTCTGTTCTGGAGATGATGGAATAAAGGAGGAGACTTTGACTGGACACTACTGGGATGGTAACGATGTTTTCTGATGATGTTCAGTGAAATCATGAAGCAACTGCTGTAATTCCAGTCTGCCACCAGATGTCACTGTTCCTCACTGAAGACCCGAAGTATCAAATCATTGGTACAAAAGGAATCGGACTACTGGGACTGTTTCAGGACCCTTCAAGATTGATCAACCACGAGAAATAAAACTCAGAAAAGATTCAATCAAAGCTCAATTTTTATTAAGAGAAGTTTGGACAGAAAACTAGTAATTAAAATACAATCTCATAAATGCAGGAAGAAGATCCAGTTGATTAACACAGACACAGAGATGAAAGAGAGCTCTAAAAGTGTAATAATTCAATATATTTGTGAGCTCATCATTGTCAAAAATGACTGGTTTTCATGATAAAACAGATTTAGTTTCCAAACACTTTCAACTTGATTTACAGTGATGAACCATGTGATGACAGCGCTCAGTAAAATAAGAAATATGATTGTCTTCTATAAGGAGATCAGTTCTGTCAACTGCAGAGGTTCATTAATGATTAACTGATAAAACTAAAGGTGGAAGAATAAAAATCAACATGTTGCAGCTCAAAAACCTACAGAAAAACTACAAACAGAAACTCAGGAAGAAAACGACAACCCAAAATATGAAAACGCACAACTGACAGATGAGCAGTAAAGAAAACTAAAATGAGTCTCTGGCTGATTCAAAGGAAGACAAACCTGCAGACAAATTCAGACCCATAAACATTCTGAATAGAACCTCAAAACTACACAACATGGTTACTAAAGGAGGGAAAGTCCAGACAACAGTCCTGATGATGGTTTTACACCAGGAACATCACCTCCTACAGATGACTGAGACTTTAAATCTGAAGTTCATGTAAATATTAGTCCAGTTACATAAAAAACTGTCTGGACAAAGAAACTCAGAGGAATCTTCACTTCAGAGAGACTGATGAAGCACCAGGCGACAGTGGAAACAAACGACTGCCTCGTGTCACCGATGTCCCTGAAACCAGAAGATTTGACAAATGTACCCAAGGTTTTTATTTCATAGCATCGACCACTGGATTGTGTTACCGTATCTTCATATACGTCTGGTTGATCGTTGAGCTCAGGACTTGATGTTGGTCCACCTGACTGTTCAGTACCAGCACACTGACACAGGAACATTATTGTTTAAGTTACCGATTTTCAGATGTGCAGACTCTGTCTCTGACGTGACCTCGAGTTTCAGAGTGTGAATATGTTTCATCTTCTCTGCGTCATAGAAGGAGAGCTCTTTAGAAGAGAAGTTCAGATAAACTCCAATCTTTCTAAAGATGCCTTGAAGTTCTACGTCTTCACAACTATCCTGGTTGGAGATGGTGTATCTGTTACTGTTATATTTCAAAAAGGAGTTTTTGAGCCCTATTTCCCAGTCAGACTTTTGTCCAACATCAATCTCCCAGTAATGCTGCCCTGAGGTGAACTGATTGGTACTGGTGACAGTACAGTAACCAGTTGTGAAACCAGAACTGTCAACAGGTCTGTAATACCAGCCGATTTGTTCTTGTTCTTGTTCTGTAGACCAGCATTGTCGGCAAGCAGAAATCAAAGTTTGCTCATCAGATACAATCAAAGCTGGATCTTGGTTCTGGAGACGGAGCTGTTCTGGTCTGGGCTGGATCTCCTGGAGCATCTCCTTCCATGTGAAGAACTTCAGGTGACTTTCATAAGGACCCATAGACAGAGAAGTTTTCACTGTTTGGAGATTTGATCCTCTTGGTGTAAAGTTTCTCTTTGCAGTTGCTCCTCCTTCAGTCCAGCTCTTTATGAAGCTCTCTGACTCAGTCATTTTCAGAACTGATTTAATCTTTTTCGCCACCTTTCTGCCTTCATTCAGAACTGTTTCTATGGTTTTAAAACTGTCAAACATTCTCTGAAGCTCTCCCATCTCTTTCCGTTTCAGCTCATTCTTTATCTCATTTTCTTTCTTCTTCAGAAACTGGTGCATCTCCTCAAACTGGCTGCTGATTTGTTTCATCAGCTGCTCAGACTTCTCTCTGCTTTTTCTTATCTCCTCCCTTTGAATCATTTCTACTTTTCCAGCAGCAAGAACATCTTTGGAAACCTGTTCCATGAACGTCTCCACTTCCTTCCTCACTGACGCAGCTGCTTCTTTTATGGGTTTAAACTTGTGTCCTTCATGTTTCTCTGCATCTCTACATATGATACAAGTTAACTGCTGATCTGTGACGCAGAACAACTTCAGCTTTTCTTCGTGTTCAGCACAAAACCCCTGAGGAACCTTTGGAATTAATGAAATAAAAACATATTAGAGGAGCAGTGACCTTTCTCACCACCGTGTTCCTGCACATGTTGGTTTACTAAAGAGATGAAAAAGATGATAAAACTCACCTCTTTGTCATCCCCACGTTTCCTCTTTCGTGTCTCGCTTTCTTTTGCTTTCTCAGCGAGACTCTTCAGAACTGGACTGGTAGTGAGGTGGGTCCCTGCTGGACAAGCTGTCCTGCATTGAGGACATTGCTGTTGTACCTTCAGAGAAAGAGTGATGCATTTTCTGCAGAAAGAGTGTCCACAGGGGAGGATTACTGGATCAGTGAAGATACTCAAGCAGATAGAACAAATCAGATCTTCAGCGTAAGAAGAAGACGATGCCATCCTTCCCTCTGCTGCAGTCGGTCTGCCAGAGAGTCAAACGGGAACTGTCAGTTTACTGGAAATACCACACCCTTTGACTCAGAGCTGATTTAAGTTTCGTTTCAGTTTTGTAACTTCCTTGAAACTCCAGCTGCAGTGTCGTGTCTCCCCCTGCTGGAGACAAACCAGAACTGGTTGGATAAAACTCCCTTTGAGCAGGAAGGTTCTTTACTCTTGAGCAGAAGAGCAGTAGTAAATTACTGCTGGAGATTTCTATAATTCCAGCGTGTTTCCTGTCTCACCGGTTAGGGAGCATTTTCAGTGAAGTATACATAACTTTATACTCTACAAAGGTCTTTGAAAGCCAGGAATTCAACGAACAGAACTCAGCAGCACCACTGGATCATCTACCGGTCGAGAGGTTCGAGTGGCAGCATCAGGATTCAAGCAGCCTGCTGGACCAGGTCCTCCAATCCCCTGCAAGTACTCCACAGGAACGGACCAATCAGTGAGCTCCACCTGCCCCAGCTCATTCTGTCTCTCATACACACAGAGGAGAAAAAAAAGAAAGAAAAACTGTTACAACAGCACAAACAACCTCAGGTTTGTAACCGCTGACCGAGTAAAGAGAACTGAAAAAGACTCCCTGGTTTCTGAAATTACTTTGAAGCCCATTTGTCCTTGTTCCAGATGTTTCTCCAGAAGCCTGGGCCGAGCCAGCTTCAGTCCCAAACCGGTTTCAGCCAAGCGTTCGTCCAGTTCACAGCACCACCAGCCTCGTCGCCTTTGAAACAGGAACGATTCTGCTCCGGCAAGTCTCTATTCACAGTTCAGAGGTCACGTCTACTAAAAATGCTGAGTTGCTAAAGTCACGTTAGGTAGTTTTTACACACCACAGACTGGAACGTAGCTGTTGCAAAAACAACCAAAAAATAATTATTTGCTCAGTTCTGGGGATTATACAGTGTCACAGGTCAGGGAAAATGGGAATTAGATGGCTAAAGGAGTAAAAGAAATTAAAATAGGAAACTGGATGAAATGCTCTGATCTGGTTTTAATCAGCTAAATCAGTGTTTAAACTTAGATTCAAGCGTTGATTGTGTTAGCATTTTGTCCATGTCTGCAGTTGATGCAGTCCTGTTGAAACAAACAAACCATCTGACCACCAGGGGTCCCTTTCAGAAAGCAGGTTCTGTAGAAACTCAGGAGAGTTCAGTTGAGCCAGTTTCAGAAACCAAATTAACTCATACTCTGACTCTGTTACTGCGGTAACTGGCTTCGTTAACTAAACCCGGTCGAGAGCAGGTCTACTTCCACAAACATTGAGTTTTGAATTCCTTCCCCTCCTCTTCCTTTAGCTAAAACTTGTTGAACGTCCTAATGAACTGGTGTTATTAAACGTATAACACCCATTTTGGAGGAGTTTGAATCGGAGGTCCTTTGATTATGTTCTTTCACAGTCGCGGTAACTCAGAGTTGACTGAACCCAGTTTGTTGGCTCTGAGCTTGTTTTTTGGCTCTGAACTTGTTGAACCTCCTTCCTGAAACAGGGCCCAGGTGTCACTTGACTTGGACCTTCCACACAGAAGGTTACAGTAACTGCCAGATGACGAGCCGCCACCTGGAAATGCCTCCCACTATGTTTCGGGCCAAATGTGTTGCCACCAGACATTTTGGGACGATGAGGGTGCTGGGGTGGAGCCACTGGACAGAGATGAGTCAGGTGGGTGCACTTGAATTTGTCGTAGCAATTTTGTAAATTGTACAAATTAAAATTATAGGTCTGTATTTTATTTCTTAGGGTTGTTTAAGTCTGCAGATTGACCCTAATATGTAGATCAGTCCTCTAGATAGTCCGAATTAAAAGGAGCTCACCGTGTTGCCTCTAATCAGAATTCTCCGACGGAGGTCCGATGATTCCAGAAGTGTTCTGAAGTTAGAGCGATTTGTCCTGGTCCCTACTTTTAGTTTCAATCGTGGTAGAGTTGAGGTAATTTGTCCTCAAGGCGGCCAACCACCAGGGACCATTCACTCGTGGAATCCTGTTCGTGACACCAAAATATTGTAGCAATTTTATAAATTGTACAATTTAAAATTATAGATCCTTAACAAAATGCAACAGCAGAGAGCTCAAAATTTAAAAAGTTTATTTTAGCTGAGCGCAACAGCGAGAGTCAATCATACAGCATGTAGACTGGATGGTTGAGTCTGTGGTAATACACATTTACATCTCTTTTATAGTAGTAACCTGACTGACCAAAGGGCAATTTACATCTCTTACAACAAAGAAATCCTACAGATAAAAGGGCAGGAACTGGTTCAATAAGCATTTTGGTGAGTGTGACGACAGTCTCCAAAACCAAAAGGCAGAAGTTCATTTGATATACATTTTGTTAGGAGTGACTAAGGTTTTCCCACCTCACATATGGTTGCTTTCCTCTTAGGAAAATTTCTCACAGTACATGTTAAAAGATGTTAACTTCTTTCATCTGGGGAAGTTCTTTGTTGGGGAGTTCTAACACCTAAACTGAAGCATTCTGTATTCAAATTCTTCCACAACACTCTTCATCTGTGAGTTCTTTGTTATACTTAGCACTATACCTGGAGTATCCTGTATTCAAATTTTCCACGACAAATGTAATAAGCTACTGCCAATAACAATGTCCGCTTTATTGAAAGTGGACACTTAAAAGGTATTAACTTGGTCCACATCAAATGTGTGGATTCCCAATGTTAAGGTATTGGTTAAGGGACAATAATGTCCACTCCAGATGACTTGACATTTGATTCAGGTTATTGGAAGTGGACCATACTGCCAGTATCCATCTCACATGCCTTTGACACAATGTTTAGGTGTTGCAGGGGACATTTCCACAAATAATACTGGAATAATACCTTTGGTCTCCATTTTGATCCCTGATGAAAGCTCTTAAAGTCTACACAGAACCTTTCTCTGGATTCTGAAGCCATTTGTAGCAGAGGGGAACCCTCAGGGCCTTCTACGCCTTCAGAGAAGGCCTTAAAAAAAAAAAAAATATGAGTATCAAATTATACATAGATTATACATATATATATATATATATATATATATATATATATATATATATATATATATATAAAATTTAATTTGATTTAATACAATATATTTAATAAATTTTCTCTCATTTATGTTCTAAAGTTAAGTTTACTGTCAAGTTCACATCAGCAATGAAAGGGTTACTGTCCTGAAACATGTTATCCAATCAGAATCGTCTGTCTTCATCAATGTCCGGTTAGCTGGCTCATTAATTGGTTAGGACTTCATGAATCCCGGGGAAGGCCAAGCTATGCGTTTTGGTTCGGAGAGTGATGGAAAAATTAACCAATCACGATTTGATTTTAAGTGGGCGGGACAAAAAAAAAAGATCGTAGGCCTTCATGAAGTCCAAACAGCGGGCAGATTCTTTTGGAGCTCAATTCAAAGGACAAACTTTATGACGATGCCATCACGCACTTCACAAAGAAAGGCAGATGAATGGATTTCATTTTCATGTAAGGTAGGCCTATGTTACAAGCCACCTTGATTATTATTTTGAGTGATTAAATCGGGCCAAGTGGACATTCAGTTATTTGTATTTATTGCGGAGGTTGTCTGTAAAATTTCCAGTGGAATTTGTGCCTTTAATTCAACATGTAAACTTATCAAACTTATCAGCACTGTGTTGTTGGACTTTTGTTTTTTTAGAAGATCCCCCCCCCCCACAGGAGGTGTAGTGGAATCTATAAAAATTGTGACTTTTGACATCAGTATTCATTGTGTCATGCCTAATTGCGTATGAAGAGGTATTTGCACTTCAATCAAACTTAAAAAAATCTTTGTATTACCAGCTTTGTGTAACTTTTGCTATATTGTGCATTTGAAATTGTTTAGTTTGAGGATGCTCATGAATTTATTTGTCAATGTGTGTATGGCTTGTTGTGTGGCGTGTTTTATAGCGCTGTCTGTGGTGATGAAATGAGCATCGGTGTTGATGTCGGTGTCAGCAGTGTCATGGGGTGACGTTCTGGGTGACCTCATTTTATATTTCCAGATTTTGACTTATGTTTATATAATGTTGCCTAAATAGTCTCGAGTTTTATGAAGTTACTGTTGAGAAAGTTTCTTGTTGCGGAGAATGTTATGTTATGGTCTATTTGTTTACATCCTTGCCATCGTTAATTAAAGGATAGCAGTTGTTAAACGCTTTGAATTCATCTTACTGTTTCTTTTTTACGTGATGATCTCTCTTCTCGGCAGTGAGGGCCGAGGTGAAGCCCCAGCTGTAGTGCTCACGGTTCGCCACTGATTTGTAGGACAGTTTTGGCCAGAACCAAAGCTGAAATGTAACCATCAGGTGTACAGTGACAGTAACTCAAATGGTGAACATCAAACACTTCTACTTAATCTGTAGTCAGGTTGTAGGGGCAGCAGCTTAAGCAGAGGTCCAGACCTCCATCCTCCCAACTCCCTCCACCAGCTCCTCCAAGAGAACACCGAGGTGCTCCCAGGAATCATATAAATGGTGAATAAAGGACCTGCGAGGATGGACAAACGTGCAGCTTTCTATTCTTATTTGCTTTTATACGAGCAGCAGCAGAGACTGAAAAAAACTGAGCCAACTAATAAAGAAGGTTGGTATGTTCTGGAGATGATGGAATAAAGGAGGAGACTTTGACTGCACACAACTGGGATGGTAACGATGTTTTCTGATGGCGCTTCAGTCAAACCATGAAGCAACTGCTGTAATTCCACTCTGCCACCAGATGTCACTGTTCCTCTCTGAAGCCCCGAAGTTTCAAGTCTTTTTTGGTACAAAAGGAATCGGACTACTGGGACTGTTTCAGGACCCTTCAAGATTGATCAACCACAAGAAATAAAACTCAGAAAAGATTAAATCAAAACTCCATTTTTATTAAGAGAAGTTTGAACAGAAAACTAGTAATTAAAATATAATCTGATAAATGCAGTAAGAAGATCCAGTTGATTAACACAGACACAGAGATGAACAAGACCTCTAAAAGTGTAATAATTCACCATATCTGTGAGCTCATCGTTGTCAAAATTGATTTCGTTTCCAAACACTTTCAACTTGATTTACAGTGATGAACAATGTGCTGACAGCTCGCAGTAAAATAAGAAATAACATTGTCTTCTATCAGGAGATCAGTTCTGTCAACTGCAGAGGTTCATTAATGATTAACTGATAAAACTAAAGGTGGAAGAACAAAAATCAGCTGTTAGACTCACCAACATGTTGAAGCTCAGAAACCTACAGAAAAACTACAAACAGAAACTCAGGAAGAAAACGACAACCCAAAATATGAAAAAGCACAACTGACAGATGAGCAGTAAAGAAAACTAAAATGAGTCTCTGGCTGATTCAAAGGAAGACAAACCTGCAGACAAATTCAGACCCATAAACATTCTCAATAAAACCTCAAAACTACACAACATCGTTACTGAAGGAGGGAAAGTCCAGACAACAGTCCTGATGATGGTTTTACTCCAGGAACATCACCTCCTACAGATGACTGAGACTTTAAATCTGAAGTTCATGTAAATATCAGTCCAGTTACATAAAAAACTGTCTGGACAAAGAAACTCAGAAGAATCTTCACTTCAGAGAGACTGATGAAGCACCAGGCGACAGTGGAAACAAACGACTGCCTCGTGTCACCGATGTCCCTGAAACCAGAAGATTTGACAAATGTGTCCAAGGTTTTTATTTCATAGCATCAACCACTGGATCGTGTTACCGTATCTTCATATACGTCTGGTTGATCGTTGAGCTCAGGACTTGATGTTGGTCCACCTGACTGTTCAGTACCAGCACACTGACACAGGAACATTATCTTTTAAGTTACCGAATTGCAGATGTGCAGACTCTGTCTCTGACGTGAGCTCAAGTTTCAGAGTCTGAATATGTTTCATCTTCTCTGCGTCATAGAAGGAGAGCTCTTTAGAAGAGAAGTTCAGATAAACTCCAATCTTTCTAAAGATGCCTTGAAGTTCTACGTCTTCACAACTACCCTGGTTGGAGATGGTGTATCTGTTACTGTTATATTTCAAAAAGGAGTTTTTGAGCCCTATTTCCCAATCAGACTTTGATCCAACATCAATCTCCCAGTAATGCTGCCCTGAGCTGAACTGATTGGTACTGGTTACAGTATAGGAACTGGTTGGGAAACCAACACTGTAAAGAGGTATGCAACTGTCAGCAGGTGACCACATGGATGGTCTCATTTGTCGTTTTTGTCTACAACAGCGTTGTCGGCAAGCAGAAATCAAAGTTCGCTCATCAGATACAATCAAAGCTGAATTTTTCTTCTGGAGACGGAGCTGTTCTGGTTTGGGCTGGATCTCCTGGAGCATCTCCTTCCATGTGAAGAACTTCAGGTGACTTTCATAAGGACCCATAGACAGAGAAGTTTTCACTGTTTGGAGATTTGATCCTCTTGGTGTAAAGTTTCTCTTTGCAGTTGCTCCTCCTTCAGTCCAGCTCTTTATGAAGCTCTCTGACTCAGTAATTTCCAGAACTGGTTTAATTTTTTCCTCCACCTTTCTGCCTTCATTCAGAACTGTTTCTATGGTTTTTAAACTGTCAGTCATTTTCTGAAGCTCATCACTCTCTTTCTGTTTCAGCTCATTCTTTATCTCATCTTCTTTCTTCTTCAGAAACTGGTGCATCTCTTCAAACTGGCTGCTGATTTGTTTCATCAGCTGCTCAGACTTCTCTCTGCTTTTTCTTATCTCCTGCCTTTGAATTATTGCTACTTTTCCAGCAGCAAGAACATCTCTGGAAACCTGTTCCAAGAACGTCTCCACTTCCTTCCTCACTGACGCAGCTGCTTCTTTTATGGGTTTAAACTTGTGTCCTTCATTTTTCTCTGCATCTGTACATATGATACAAGTTAATTGCTGATCTGTGACGCAGAACAACTTCAGCTTTTCTTCGTGTTCAGCACAAAACCACTGAGGAACCTTTGGAACCAATAAAGTCATAAAAAAGAAAACATATTAATGAAGCAGTGACCTTTCTCACCACCGTGTACTGCACATGTTGGTTTACTAAAGTGTTGAAAAAGATCTAAAACTCACCTCTTTGTCATCTCCACGTTCCATCTTTCGTGTCTCGGTTTCTTTTGCTTTCTCTGCGAGACTCTTCAGAACTGGACTGGTAGTGAGGTGGGTCCCTGCTGCACAAGCTGTCCTGCATTGAGGACATTGCTGTTGTGACTTCAGAGAAAGAGTGATGCATTCTCTGCAGAAAAAGTGTCCACAGGGGAGGATTACTGGATCAGTGAAGATACTCAAGCAGATAGGACAAGTCAGATCTTCAGCGTAAGAAGAAGACGATGCCATCCTTCCCTCTGCTGCAGTCGCTCTGCCAGAGAGTCAAACTGGAACTGTCTGTTTACTGGAGATACCACACCCTGTTTGTCTTTTGGACCTTTGACTCAGAGCTGCTTTAAATTAAGACTGCCTTGAAATTCTAGCTGATATGTAATCCAACCCCCTGGTGGTTAAAGACAGGAACTGGTTGGACAACTGTCCCTTTAAAGCTGCTGGAAGTTGGACTCCAGTTTCCTAGAACGTCTCTGGGCTGAAGGATCCCTAGACATGGGTTTGCTTGGGACCAGGAACAAAGAACCAGTTTGTTCCTGTTATGATTGTTTTTGTTGTAAGACGTCATGTATTTTATTCCTATTCTGTAATTTTTCACTGAACCCTTTCACTGAGCTCAAACTATGTCCTTGAGGAGCAACTGTAAGATAACAAGACTGGACAGAACTGAGGTGCAGACTAAGAGATAGAGGTAACCTCTCTTCATTTATTTTTCAATAACTGGTGGAATTAAAAACCCAACATGCTCCCTGTTCTTAACACCGTTATTGTCAAATATGTATCTGCTGCTTCTAAATGTGGAGAATATCCAGTAATTAAAATAACTTACTGTCATGGAAAATTTGAATACAGGATACTCCAGGTATAGTGCTCAGTATAACCAAGAACCCACAGATGAAGAGTGTTGTGGAAGAATTTGAATACAGAATGCTTCAGTTTAGGTGTTAGAACTCCCCAACAAAGAACTTCCCCAGATGAAAGAGGTTAACATCTTTATCATGTACTGTGAGAATTTTCCCAGAGAGGAGAGCAAACATAAGTTAGGGGGGGAACCTTCGTTGCACCTACCAAAATGTATATCAAATGAACTCCTGCCTTTTGGTTTTGGAGACTGTCTTCACACTTATCGAAATGCTTATTTAACCAGTTCCTGCCCTTTTATCTGTAGGATTTCTTTGTTGTAAGAGATGTAAATTGCCCTTTGGTCAGTCAGGTTACTACTATAAAAGACAACCAGTCCAGTGACGTGCGGTGAGATTCATGGCAGGTGAGGCACTGACTTCATCAGTCAGATTTACAAGCATATGAACCCTCCAGAACAACTTATTCACCATTTGATTAAGTAAGTAAGTAAACAGCGCCCTTCACAGACCATGGTCACAGAGCGCTTCACAATTAAAATAAAAACACAGTAAGAGATACATACAAATTTAAGATTAAAAGGCCAAGACAACACATTTACGATCATAACAGCCCCAAGACAATTAGGCAAAAGCCTGCACAAAAAAAAAGGTCTTTAGTTGCCTTTTAAAAGAAGTCAACAGACTCCATGGAACGCAGAGAGAGCGGAAGATCGTTCCAAAGCCTGGGAGCAACGGCCTGGAAGGATCGGTCTCCTCTGGTCCGGAAGCGAGTATGAGGAACCATCAGCAGGTTCTGATCCACAGACCTCAGAGCCCGAGCTGGGGTGTAGGGCTGGATCAGATCGCTGATGTAAGGTGGAGCCTGACCACGCAAAGCTCTGAAAGTTAAAACCAGAATTTTAATCCTAGAATTTGATCCTAAAGGAAACTGGCTGCCAATGAAGAGCTTTGAGAATAGGGGTTATGTGTGACCTCCTATTAGAGCGGGTCAGAATTCTTGCTGCTGAATTTTGCACCAGCTGCAGGCGAGACAACTCCTTCTTGTTTAGACAAGAGAACAAACTGTTACAGTAGTCCAAACGCGAAGACACAAATGCGTGAATGACCAGCTCCAAATCATTTTGCGACAACATTTTCCTGAGTTTAGAAATATTCCTCAGATGAAAGAAGCAATTCCTTGTCAGCTGTTTGCAGTGTTGCACTAATGACATGTCTTTGTCAAACACAACACCCAGGTTTCTTAGGCTCGGTTTAACAGACCGGCCCAAGTCACCCAAATACTGGTTAATCCCAGGAATGGAGTCATCAGGGGCAATAACCAGGGTTTCAGTTTTGTCCACGTTTAACTGCAAGGTGTTCACACTTAGCCATTGATTAATCTCCACCAAGCAATAAACTAAGGAATTTAGCCTGTGAAGCTCAGTAGGTTTAAAAGAGCAGTACAGCTGAATATCATCCGCAAACATGTGGTAGGAAACATCAGGAAATCTCTGGATGATTTTTCCCAAGGGGATCAAGTACAACAAAAATAATAAAGGACCCAAAACAGAACCTTGGGGGACTCCACACAAAAGATCTGCTGACCCAGACCTTATTTGGTTAGCTGTGACACTAAAGCTACGCCCAGAGAGGTATGACGAGAACCAATGAAGAACTGAACCCGACAGACCTACTTCATCCCTCAGCCTTCTCAACAGGATTTGGTGGTCGACGGTGTCAAAGGCTGAGGACAGATCTAAGAGAACTAGAACAGTGCATTTTCCCAAATCAGCAGACATCATAATGTCACTGGACACTTTCAGCAAGGCTGTCTCCGTAGAGTGATGTTTGCGGAAACCAGACTGAAATGTCTCATGGATGTTGTTTTTATCCAGGAATAATGACAGCTGCTCAGAGACCACATTTTCTAGGATCTTGGACAAGATTGGTAGCTTAGAGATCGGCCTGAAATTACTGAGGAGAGTCGGGTCTAAGCCTGTCTTTTTGAGTAAAGGCTCCACTATAGCATGCTTAAATGCATTGGGAAACACACCGGAGGACAGAGAGAGGTTAACCATTTTGAAAAGCATAAAGCACGAATCCATATATCGATATTGCAGAATATTTTCTAATCCATAACATCTCTGAGTCTGTTGTAACCCCTTTTGAACTAACATAGATTAGATAAAGGTTATTTGTGCAACCTCTGTTGTGTCCTTCTGTGGCAGGTTGAGTACCCCCTTTATGGTGCCATTAAAGAGTCCTGTGGCAGAGTGGATGATCTGCCAGGCTTATGGAGCTCGAACACCTTCTGACGTGCTTATGTGAACTTGGGAGGATCGGAGGATTTCAATAATTTTTTCATATCGTTTTGATCCATTGGAGGTCACCTTTTCACTTCATCCGAAGCTGTCACACTGGCCTGTCATCCGACATTTTGGATCTCCTTCTCTTCAAACTGGGATGATCTCAATAATTAAATGCATTACAGATGTTTATTTTATTCATATATTTACAATATACAGTTCTTATAGAGTTCATGAGCGTATATCAGTTTTATGATATATTACAGAATGTGTTTATATGTTTTTGGGTCATTGGGAGATTTTAGCATATTTGTTTGGTTATGTTTTTACATAGATATCTTTTTATACATATAGAATACTGGATATTTGCTACAGAACTTTAGTTAAAGCTAAATCTTTATTGCCTGTAGTCTGGCTGGTTAAGGCCTCAGGGTGGCTGCTTTATGACATAACACTGGGATCACGACCTCCTGACCTGCTGTCTTCAAAGGACTATGTGATGGCATTGAACAAAGTATTTAGTTACACCCCCTTTCCTGTAGCAAACACACCACCTTTGTTTGGACTGGACATCTGGACTTCATTACTGCAACATCCGCTATACCCCCATCACCAGTTTGAAACTGCTTAAACAATCAGTTGTTGATTAACTCAGACTGTGACTGGACCATCTGGATTTTCGGAGACAAAGGATCATACAACCCGGGAGAGCAGGACCCGCCTTCTTGGGATCCTTAAAGGAGGGACAGAATTTGAGTTCTGGGTGCATTTCCTGAGATTCTTGGTGGTGTCAAGAGGTGTACCATCGGCCGATTTAAATATTCTACATGGCATAACAATTCTTTGTATACATGATTGTATTAAATTCTTGATTGATCTTTGCTTCTAGATTTGTCATTTAGGCACCAGATAAAAGAACACGGAGACACAGTTTTTTCAATGGTGACCCCGACGCCGGATCTGGTCGTCTTTAAAGTCTCTGGTTGTGAGATTTTATGACAGAACGCTGGGAGGTCCGGTCAGTAGTCCGCTGGCCAGCAAACGGTGAGAACTTTTGCAAATCTATTATTGAAATTAAATTGGTTCTCTGACAGGATCTTCCTCACGTTCATAAATTTATAAATGATTTATGTAACAACTATAGTTTGATAAAATTCATATTACATTTGTGTAATTTTTGGGCCATGCACAATATTTAAATAGCAGGTCTGGGAGCTGGTATTGCACACGAAAACCAGTATGGGACTGGCAGCTGAGAATTAGGTCGGGGACCTAAAATTAGTACTATGAGGGATGGTCGGGGACGTCCAGGATAGAAAATTTGAATGTGTGGGTGGTTTTTTATCCGATTTGATAAATTAAACTGGGAGGCTGCAGTGTACGCTTCACATTGTGGGTGGAATTCCTGCATTTGTCCCGGATCATCGGATGAATTTCTGTTGGGGTTTTTTTGGGGGGTTGGATAGACGGGTTTTATTTTCATTTAGGGTGATGTATTCAAAGCTGTTGAAGAATGACCAGAAAAAGGCTGGGTTACCCTTAACCCTTTAAGCGCCAAAGTCACAATATTGCGACAAGCAACATTGCTGAATAAAACAGGCTGTATCTATAAATGTGGTGCCGAATCGTGTCACTACTTTTCACCAGGAGATAGGAGACATGTGTGCCTGTAATCTAAGTAGATTTTTTGGGGGTGGTGCCATTCAAAGTTTCAGAGAAAAAGAGTTTGCAAAACACCCTCCGTCGTAGAGACGGGGCGGCGCAGCGGCGGTAGTAGTGCTGAGCGGAGCGAGAGCAGAACAGAGTAAAAATAGTAATTTTTTCATTTACTTACGATGCCGAGAGGTCGGTTTACCATCGACGAAGTACTTCGTCAGTTACTGGCTGACTCTGATTCCGAGGAGGAAAACGAGAGTTGTTCAGTGACGAAGAAACTGACATGAGTAGTGACAGCGGGTCCGCGCGTCAAAGTCCACAACCATCACACTGTACAGCAGGTGCTTCACCTCAGTGTGGCTTCCAAAAACCAAGCAGAGGACGTGGTCGGGATGTCAGAGGGTCTCATAACGCCGCGATTATGCGTGAATGTAGCGGGGATGAAAACAGCCACGGTTGTGGGAGACGCGGGAGAAGCCGCGAGAGAAAACACTCCGCAAATGGCGGTGGAGGTGGCGTTCACCGCCGCACCACAAATCCCGGCGGCAATGATTATAATGATGATGAACGGGAATTCTTGAGAGGAGAGGAAGAATATCTAAAGTGGATCCCAAATTTTGATGAGCCTGTTGGTTATTGTGGAGACGATCTGACAAATTTTGAGCCACTTGATTTCACCTCTCTTTTTCTGAATGATGAATTCTGGAGGCTCATCACCCGGGAAACATCCGTCAGTGTGGAGTAGGTCTTTGTGCTGTGCCTTGCAATGAAAGATACCACACACTGAAAAACTACAAGCAGTGCCATCTTGATCATTGAAGGTCTTTGAAAATAATACAATTCTATATGGCCCCCAAACAGTGACTAAAGATTAAACAAATTGGATCAGTGAATTTATTTCTATCAAAAATTTTATTTCATACTGAATACATTTCACATTGACTGTTGAAAGTATTCCCTTATCTCAAACCGCTCAAATTATAGCCTTTTGAAATCTTTATAAGAAAATTGACATTTTCCAATATGGCCGCCACCTTGTGACGTCATAATATGCAAATTATTTGAATAATTTCACTCCTATCACAAACTTTGAGTCATACTGAACAATTTTCTCATTGACAGTATACCTCTATCTCAAACTGCTTTCAAGTTATAGCCCTTTGAAATCTTGATATCAAAATTTAATATTTTCCTGAAAAAACTCCGGCGCCTAAAGGGTTAATGGTTGAGCGTACAAAACATAAAATTTCTTCTTAACCAAGTCTTTTATTTGAGATAATATTCACAGTCGGATATATTGCGTGTATAATTATGCTGTATGTTTGTCTTTGTCTGTCGTAACTTGATAATATGGGTGACAAGTGGTCAGAATGTAAATCCGGTTCTCTTGGATCGTTACTTCATAAAACTCTATTGAGATGGTTAAAAAAGGTTCCTAGAGTGGAACATGACAAATCCGAGGACAGATTTGTGTGCTGGGTTGGAGAGATGCAGAAACGTGGTCTTTTCTCTTGTGCACAGATAGGAGAGGCAGGGGTAGTCGACCCTGACGTCTTCCCTTTGATCTTATGACAAGTTGAGGATGGTCTGGCAGCAGCTGAATTGCAAAATTGTCAAGCAGATGTTTTTCAGAAGATAAAAACTATTAAAGCCCTAGGTGAGGCAGAGAGATTTTATGCGGATTGCCACTGTTTTTTGGACGAAATACGGTTGACAATTGTACAACAGATGGAGTGTGCTCTTCGACCCCTCTGTCCCTTCAATGCAGCATTTCTGATTAGACGTGGTGTCCCGGATCGGGGACGTAAGAAAAATCGGACGTCTAATTCTCAACGTCTTCGGAATTCATGTTTTCGTTGTGGACAGCAGGGACATTGGGCCAGAAATTGTAATAATTCGGGTTCTGCTCGATCTGGTTGCGATGGTATAATGCAGTCAGCATTATCCTCCCCTTCTTCTCAGATTACCCAACAATCATTTCACAGCCTCTGGGTCAATGGTAGATGCTGCAGAAGATAATGGGTGACTTTTAGTGAATCCAGAATCATCTTTTCACCTTATTTGGGTTTTATATTTGATGTGGATGTTTGGTGAATCTGTTTATCGAGATGTCTGGTCGGATAATGTTTTTGGTTTGGATCGGTATTTTGATAAGAGGCAGTGAGGGTGCTGTCTAGAGTTTACAGCAGCGGGGGACATGCTTTAGCCCCCCCTCTATCCCTTTAGTGAGGCGGTTGAGTGCTCCTTTGTCCTGCAGTTGTTGAAGGGGGGTTGAGAAGTTGGAAAATGTTTATTCAATTACAGCAAGGTGATTATAGGTGATTAAATTGAGAATGATGAAGTACATATCACATGAACATAATAATACCTAAGGTTTTGAAGATCTACAGATACATGGCATTACTGGAAAAGGAAAATAAAACCTTTTCTCATTCTGCACCCCCTCCTTGGGCTTCTTTTTTTTCCCTCAGCCCCCTCCCTTCTCTCCTCTTTTCTCATGAGTTCCTCTTCATTCTTTTTGAGCTCTTCAAAGACCATGGTCCTTTTTTTATTTTAATTTATTTTATTCTATTTTATTTTGTTTTTTGTTTTTGGTGTGTGTGTGTGATGGCCTACAAAGACGAACCTGACAATACTGGATATGACCCACGTTATATTCTGGTTGCTGACAGGACTAACTGTAAACTGACATAAGGTCCGGAACTGACAGAAAATGGACCTCTTTACCTGACAAAAGGACAAAAACTGTGACTATACCCAATGACTTTATGTCTGTGGAGTCTGATGATTCCTCAGGCCAGGTATTATTATGAGGTATTATTGATTTGCTTTAACTTGGTATTATGATAATATTATGTGATATAGTATATAGATCATGATATAATGTTGAGGTATACCAGAAGGTTGGTGTACTGAGGTCAATATGTGGGAGAATTTTATTATATGTGTGTTTTCATACAATGTTTGATGTTATGCATGCTGATGTCAGTACTAACACTCTTCTCTGTAGCTGTGATGAGGTTTTATTCTGTTTGACATGTTTTTGCATTTGATTCTGTGTTTCTTTTATTCTGTGGGACTAGAGGTGATGGGTTTAATTTTATGCAGAGTCTTTCACTCATATTGGTTCATAGAAATATATAAGGGGTCTCTGATTAATAAATTGGCTGGTCAGGAGGCCTCAGTCTATTTTAATCATACATATTATTCGATACGGTGAATATAAAGGGATAGTTTTGATTATTAAAAATGATGCTTGGATGATGTGATAGGGCGGTTATGATTATTTTTGTGAACGGCGGTTAGCAGTTTGATTTTTTGTGGGGGGTTTGTCTAAATGCTTTTGGAATTTTTTGTGGGGTTAGTCGCATTAGTGCTTTTTGTTTTGGGATTTCTTTCCTGTGATGGATGGAGTTCTGTTTTTCTTAGACTTCTTGTGTTTTACACTTTTTGTTTTTTTTTTCTGCTGTGAGCAGTTAAACATTACAAGTCCTCTAAGTTAGTGGTCACATTCAGTTTGTTTTTAGTGCCGTGAGGGGATGGAGAGATTTACGACTCGGGGTGGCTGTTAGACGGGGGTTGTCTGACGTCTGCAGACTCTGCTTCCGCTTCCTTTTTATGGCTTATTCTGGTCTCTGTGGATCTGGATTTCATGGTGACCCCTACACACATTTCCTCTAAAGACGAATCTTCAACGCATTGGTCAAGAAAGATGTTGTTTCTAAAGATCTCAACTCTGCTGCTGCATGATCTACAAGAGACATTGAAAGTGAAGTGGGCTCTCGCGCTGGACACGAAGGACTTGTTCGATGTCCAAAAGACATTGAAAGCGAGGTGGGCTCTCGCACTGGACATAAAGGACTTGTTCAATGACCTTTTCACGTTCTGATATAAAGATTCTGCGATCTGAGGAAACCGATTCCAGGGGAAGCTGTGATGTCTGGCGTTTCATGGTTGCTTTGATGTGGCTGTAGTTGGGGTGGGGTTTTGTTTGTGGCTCTGATGGCCTCTTGCCGGCAGTTGTCTTGAGTTGTGTCTCTCTTCCATCCTTTCTTGGTGGTTTAGTTTATTTATTGTATATAATTGGGTCGGTCTTAGGTATCACTTCCTGAGGGAGTGTTAGGCATTTTTTCTTTTCTTTCTTTTTTTTTAAGAGTGGAGAAAGAAGGGAATAAGAAAATATGAATGCATTAAAGAAGGACAGAGAAAGTATGTGAAGACATTTATAATTTTGAAGGACATGAGTGGAAGACACTAGGATGGAAGTGATAAAGTGAAATATAATAAAGGAAGGATAATTGTAAGTGAGTGGAAAGGCTTTTTGTAAGTGATAAAAGGGAAGAAATGATATCATTCTAAATTTATATTCACCGTAATGAATTTACAATAAGGATACCATTTTATTGATTAGTTTATTATTTTAAACATGTTTTCCTATCTTTTTATTTTTTTAACACATATACTGCATGATTCTGCACAAGGTTTTGACGTTAACATTATAACAGTACTGACAGTTTCTTAATAATCATGGATTATAACAAATCAGAAGGTGAGCCGATTTGAATCCACATATCGATATTGCAGAATATTTTCTAATCCATAACATCTCTGAGTCTGTTGTAACCCCTTTTGAACTAACATAGATTAGATAAAGGTTATTTGTGCAACCTCTGTTGTGTCCTTCTGTGGCAGGATGAGTACCCCCTTTATGGTGCCATTAAAGAGTCCTGTGGCAGAGTGGATGATCTGCCAGGCTTATGGAGCTCGAACACCTTCTGACGTGCTTATGTGAACTTGGGAGGATCGGAGGATTTCAATAATTTTTTCATATCGTTTTGATCCATTGGAGGTCACCTTTTCACTTCATCTGAAGCTGTCACACTGGCCACATCCGACATTTTGGATCTCCTTCTCTTCAAACTGGGATGATCTCAATAATTAAATGCATTATGGATGTTTATTTTATTCATATATTTACAATATACAGTTCTTATAGAGTTCATGAGCGTATATCAGTTTTATGACATATTACAGAATGTGTTTATATGTTTTTGGGTCATTGGGAGATTTTAGCATATTCGTTTGGTTATGTTTTTACATACATATCTTTTTATACATATAGAATACTGGATATTTGCTACAGTTGATTTAGAAAACATGAATAAATCATGTTTTGAGTGGAGATTTGTTAGGATTTAGAATTTAACTCAGAACTTTAGTTAAAGCTAAACCTTTATTGCCTGTAGTCTGGCTGGTTAAGGCCTCAGGGTGGCTGCTTTATGACCTAACACTGGGATCACGACCTCCTGACCTGCTGTCTTCAAAGGACTATGCGATGGCATAGATCAACGTATTTAGTTACACCCCCTTTCCTGTAGCAAACACACCACCTTTGTTTGGACTGGACATCTGGACTTCATTACTGCAACATCCGCTATACCCCCATCCTAGTTTGAAACTGCTTAAACAATCAGTTGTTGATTAACTCAGACTGTGTGACTGGACCATCTGGATTTTCGGAGACAAAGGATCATACAACCCGGGAGAGCAGGACCCGCCTTCTTGGGATCCTTAAAGGAGGGACAGAATTTGAGTTCTGGGTGCATTTCCTGACATTCTTGGTGGTGTCAAGAGGTGTACCATCGGCCGATTAAAATATTCTGCATGGCATAACAATTCTTTGTATACATTATTGTATTAAATTCTTGATTGATCTTTGCTTCTAGATTTATCATTTAGGCACCAAATAAAAGAACACGGAGACACAGTTTTTTTTATAACCCAGGGGCCAATTACCTCAAACACTTTTACAAAAAGCCTACACGGAAGGACATCCAATGAGCAAGAGGAGAGTTTCATCTTGGTCACCAGTGCTGAGATATTAGCAAGAGTCACAGACCTAAATGAGGACCACAGGCTGGAGACAGGCTCAACGACAGCAGGGGTTCCACACTAAAGGGGAGGGATTTTCTCCTTGATCAAAAATCTCAATAATGCATTGCTGTCCGCTTCACAAAAAACAGGAGTAACTGGCGCAGCAGGACATACAAGAAAATTGATTGTGTTAAACAGCCCTTGGGATTTTTCTTATTAGCTGTTACCAGTTGACTAATAAAGTCTGATCTGGCATTTTCCACCATCTCATTGTATGAGGCCACAAGATCCCTGAGATGGAGTCTGTGCACCTCAACTTTAGTGGATTTCCACAGACGTTCAGTCTTACGACAAAGTCTCCTTAGACTCATGGTGTCTTCATTTATCCAAGGGCACACTTTTTTCTGAACTGACCAGCTTGATTTGACAGGTGCCACCTGATCCAGAATTTTGACACAATGATTGGTAAAACACTGAGTAAAATTGTCCACATCAAGGCAGTCCATAAACAGAAGAGGGTCAAACATGGCAGAGAAACTGTCTGCAGTATTAGCAGAGATAACACGCCTCTGAGACCTAGCTACTATGGGCTTAGGCTCAGGGCTGAAGTGGAAATCAAACAGAACAAGACAATGATCACTGAGCTGGACGTCCTGTACAGACACATTTGAAATGTCTAGTCCAAGGGTAAAAACTAAGTCTAAAATGTGGCCCTTCTGGTGTGTGGGCTCAGAAACATGTTGCTCAAAATTAAAAGCTTCAGGCAATGATAAAAGTTCCTTTGCGGAGCAAGATGAGCCGTCATCGACATGAAGGTTAAAATCTCCAAGGATAAGAACAGATTCCAACTTTATTATGGAGGATAAAAAGTCACTAGAATCCTTCAGAAACACAGCAGCAGGTCCAGGGGGACGGTAGATTGACACACAGCAGAATGGATTTGAAGATCCCACCATGACCATTTGGGACTCAAATGAAGTCAAATCCTGGGTCTGAGTCATTTTGCATGTGCAACTGTCCTTATATATAACGGCCAGACCCCCCCCCCCCCCCCCCCCCCCCCCCCCCCCCCCCCCCCCCCACGACGGCAGGGGCGGGGTTTCCCGACAACAGAGCAGCCAACTGGACAGAGTTCATTAAGATGAATAAACTCTTCCTCTCTCTGCCATGTCTCCGAAAGACACATTAAATCCAACTTTTCTCTTGTGAAAAGATCGTTCAGAGAGAAGGATTTATTTGCAATAGACCGGGCATTCAACAGGCCGATATGCAGGGTCGATGACGTCAGGGAGGCAGTGTCCGCGGGGCACATCGGGATTGGTCGAAGGCACATCCAGCGGTCACGTGGCCTCCAGCTGGACCTTGCGGGAGCCGGCGTAAACACGGAAGAGCGTGGAGGCGATGAGGACCATTGACCACTACTCCAGTGCTGTGTAGGCTCCAAGACTGTCCTTGTGGTCCAAGCAGACGAAAGCATGAATGTGCTGTCGCACACATTGAGGAGAGGGACCCGGCGCAGACACCTCACACGTTGTCCATGGCCGACGGCGGCAGAGCCCAGGCGTGCTGCAGCGCGTCGTCGCTTCACCTGGACACCAGCACGCGAGCCTCTTCTCCTTGATTTCTTACGGACTGGGCCCGGAGCCCGACAAAGCAGCCAGAACTCAGGTGAGTCGGGGTTGATGAAAGAGGGAGGAGGAAACGCTTGTTTGTACCTGCCCCGTGTATCAAACATGCCCTCCATAGACTCTTTGATACGAAACAGAGCGTCCCGATCATAGATCCGTAAAGCTGAGACACATCCATATGAAATACGGGCTGATATGATCACATATGTGGAGAAAATGACCATTAGAAAGCTATACAGCAGGAGACGAGCCGTGGCACTGCCAGTCACAGGCGCCATGACAGATTGGCAGCAGTTAACTGTTTCTGCAGCCAATGTGTCGCAAGAAGAATCCCTGTGCTCACTAGCGCCCCCTAACGTGAGGCAGGAGAAGTGCGTGCCTCACCCCGTGCCTCTTCTCAGCCGTTTTATGATCGCGTCAGCTCAAGAAACACATTACACACATATAGTTGCTGTTCATTATATAAATCAGCTAAACTATGGAAACTTATTTCATATAGCAAACGTGTTTGAACATTTTAATAGTGACATACAAAGAGACGGTGATCTGGTCTCACTACATAGAACAGTTAGCAGAGTCATTGCGCAATCCATGGTGAGGCTCAGCGGGGTGCTGCCTCACCGCCGCATCTTCTCACTATTTGAATGGTAAATGTGAAAATTCGGCGATTTTGAATAAAAAATAATCTAAAAATGGTGAAGTTAAATGGAAAATTACTTTATAGTACAAATCAATTGATAAATATAAAATATATATATTTTTTTTTTCATTTCTTTCTTTCCATGATGGCAGGTGAGGCACGGCCTCCCCTGCCTCACCTGACCACACGTCACTGAACCAGTCTGCAGACTGCATGACTGTGACCCACTGGAGCGCTCAGCCTAAATAAACGTTGAGCTCTCTGCTGTTGCATTTTGTTAAGGATCTATAATTTAGTTTGTGCGATTTATGAAAATTGCCACAAGACTTACTCATCTCTCTTTCCAACCAGACCCAGGTTGAGTTTCTTCATCTGCTCAACAAGTTCGTCAGGTAAAGCTTCAGTCCCAAGTTCCTCTAACATCTTCTGATAGTTTTCTTTGGCCTGTCGTTGGGTCTTCTGTCCTCCTCCCATGATGCTGTACCTGCCGGCTGACATGTTTGCTTCCTCGTAATGTTCCATTATTTATTTAACAACAATTTAAAGGATAAAAAAGAAACCAGCTGAGTCATGCTTGAATATCTGCAGGAGTTCATCATGACTCAGAGACTGTCAGGTTTCCTATTAAAGCTTTAATTTCACTCCTACCAGCGTCGTAATCACTGACATCAAGGATATGATGGTTATTCCTGCCTGGGAACAAACTCACTGAATTTTTGACGACTTTCCGAAGGTCGTCAGCCTTCTGCTTCAGCTCCGTTGGGTTTGTGGGTTTACTATCTTTGGCCTGGACGACAGCGTGATACAGGCAGTTCTGACCCTCTGAATGGACCGGAGTCACAGAACCATCTTTGTTCAATATCTCAAAGTGTCCAGTGTGGGTCGTCTGCTGGCCAGTTACCTTGTCCTTCATCTTTGACCAGAATCCCTTATTCCTATTAAAGATAAACACACAAATTGAAAATGACAGATGGAAACATGTCCTGGTCTGAAGGACGTTAAAATACTCAGAGACGCAGGTTTTCTCTGCAGCAGGACCGGCAGGTTTTCAACCACGTCACCAGGAAAATGTGTTTTTGTTTTCAGGAAACCACGGTTACGTTAAAGAGCTCCACTCCTCACGTAGATCTTTGTGTCTTGAGCAAATTACGTTGACGTTTGACTGGTGTGATGTTTCACTGACCATCTACCAGAGGTTCAACGGTTTCAGCGGGTGGACAGCAGGGATGGAACAGTTACTGGTATTACAGTAAAGCGCAATAAAATTTGACGCGATGATGATTATCGTTTACGTTTGACTTTATCTCGTTATCGCGGCCGATTACCAGGATGTGTAATATCAGCCTCATTCAAGTCTGAGCGACTCGCAACTGTGTCTCACATGAATATGTAGCTTGTAACATCGGCATCGTAATGTTAGCATGGAGGAAAGTGGTGATAGCACGCAGGACATTTACCAACCCGCTAAAAGAACGAAATCTGAGGTCTGGGTATATTCTGTTTTTTTTTGTTTTTTTTTTTAAGAATGCAGAGGGACAACTGGTGGAGGACAGTTATCTGTCTGCAGAGCACTTGTTTACATTTTATTCTAATTTGTACAAGCAGCTTGAAGGAGCTAAGGCTAATGCTTCAAGCTAATGAGACGTTTGACCAAGAGTAACCTGGTTGATGCGCTTCGCAAACTCACATTTCGTAAACAGAAATGTTGTGTGTTGATCAAAAAATGACCGGAACGATGTTCTTCTGATGCAGTTAAAATATTAATTTATTCCATTAACTGATCCGACAACCATAACGCCGGCAGTTAGCGGTTAGCAGTTAGCACCACAGCGGTCAAACACCTTTTTCCCTTCTGGGTCAAACAGCTAACCAATAACATGCAGCTACCTTTATACCTGACCCTCAGGTAACAACACAGCGACACCCACAGACACACAGAGTGAACTAGAATTCAGAACAGGGCCGTCGCGTGAAGGCAGGCAAACCAGGCAATTGCCTAGGGCCCCGAGCTGTCAGGGGGCCCTCAGACAACGACTGATTAAGAAGTTAATGCAGTGACACATACGGTCTGCCTCGCTGTGGTGAAAGGAAAATGCAGCGACAGATCGCCCTGGGAGGCCCCACTCAACGCGGGGCGGGGCCCCGTCCCCTCAACCAATTTTGGCTTTGGACTTCTGCCAGCAAAAGTGTATTTAGCGGCGGAAAATTTAAAAGGAAAAATGAAACGAAGTTATCCTTTCGGTTATGAAAAACAGAAGAAGAAAAAGCAAGACACCGGTAAGTGACAGTTCATTTGATAAATTAGTTTGAGTCTTCAGTGTTGTACAAGTGCAGCTATTAGGCCAAAAGAAAAAAAAAAGCTAGGCTATGCGTGAGGATGAGGTCTATTTTCGCTGGCTGGCAAATGCTAACGAATGCGAACAGTTTCTCTCTCTCTGCATATATTACCTAACGTTATTACCTCTGGAAACACCACTGTTAACAACAAAACATAGCTGTGTAGTAACAAATAGTGTTGCTGCTGGCTGCTGCCATGTTTTAACTAATGCAAAATATTCATTTAAACTGCATAAATGAAGCAGTGGTGTTTTAACAACTCTTTTATTACTTTGTGTGCTTTATCAGATCAGCCTTGGATTCCTACAGCTCATACTGATAAAAGTCCTCATTCACCATGCAAATGTTGTGCATGGATGAGTCCGAGGTAACAGCAGTAATGTGTTCAGTTTTCCTGGTTCTTGCTAGAACTCTGGCAACAGGGTTCATCATGATCTGAAGCTGTCTAATCAGACAAAAGATCATTATGGTAGTCAAGTCTGCTGGAGATGAAGGCTGGATAAGTTTCTGTAAATCTGCCGTGGACATCAAATCTCTGACTCTTTATATTTGTTTAAGATTATACACAGATGTGACAGTTACGGTTTTGATATGGCAGGTTAGAACTCAGCTCTGAGTAGATTCAACTTCAGTTCTTTTTGTTTTCATACCTCTGGATTCGAATTGTGCAGCAGCCTTTCCATTTTTATAGCCAAATTGGATATTTACTGTATTGTCTTTATTCCAGACTGGATTGGGAAGGTGGTGGACACCTGGGGGGGGCGGTGGCAATGGGTGTGAGGGCCCGATAAATGCTGCTTGCAGCTTTAATGTTATATTGTATTTTAAGTGTTCTTACATTATTGTGCACTTCTGTGATTTAAAATAAAAGATTTTTGGATTGAATGATTTTCTTGGTGTTTTGGGACCGGGAGGGCCCCCATGCTCACTCTTGCCTAGGGCCCCCAAGGTGACTAGAAACAGCCCTGATTCAGAACAACATATTTGGCTCCTAAACAACTGTTTCTTTATTTGCACATTTATACGTATTTAAGGTTCGGCTTAAAGTCAAAAGTTTATTTCATTTGAACTTGCACTATAATTTTTGTTCCTGATAATTGTTTGCATATTTTGACCTACTATGGTTGTTAAAGTGTTTATTTAAATTTGCACCAGACAACACGGCTTTGTTCCTGTTATTTATTTTGTTCATTTAAAATAAAACCTCTTTTTGTGCCACTTGTTTGCCCTTTTGTTGTGAAAGTTTCATTTTGATAAGATTTTGGCTTCTGATAGTTTGACAAGAAAATCACAAAATTTTGTGAAATTATTTAAATGTATGTGTTTTTTGGACGTTTGTACAGCAATTAAGAATACCGCAATAATATCATAAACCATGATAATTTGGTCACTAGAATCGAGATATGAGATTTTCCATATCGTTACATCCCTAGTGGACAGATAACAGGTGACATGTTTACAGAGCTGACAGCTAATAAATCAGTCATCAGGGATGATAAATTAAATAACCATGTGTATAATAACCATAAGAGTTATAGAAATGTATATATTAGGTGATGTCCACTTTATTAGGCTCCATCTCTGATCCTCTTG
The DNA here is from genome assembly GCA_018398805.1 of Hirundichthys speculiger. Lineage (NCBI taxonomy): Eukaryota > Metazoa > Chordata > Actinopteri > Beloniformes > Exocoetidae > Hirundichthys > Hirundichthys speculiger. The sequence continues at coordinate 52,778 of JAGFBZ010002423.1, read as the reverse complement.
GAGAATAGAAACCAAGTTCAGCTCTGACTTAAAACTGAGTGAAGTGCATCAAGGTACTATCCTGGTCATTATCAACGCGCCCAAACGTAGAAATCAGTCTCAGTTTGAAATGAGCTTCACCATTGATGTTAATGTTAGAACCATTTCTGTGTGCCGTGAATATTGTGCGACACGGAGACAAAGTAATTAATAGTGGTTACTCACTGAGGTGAAGGTTCTGGTTCCTTCTTCAGTCGGAGCACAATGTCGTCTGCAGAGCTGTTCTTGCCTTGATAGTAGTCCTCGGCAAGCTTGTTTCCATGTTGGTCGACGGTAATCACTCTGACACTTCTGCCTTCAAGAGCGTCACTTTCAGTGAGGACATGGATGTCCAGAGATGTAGCAGGGCGGTCCACGTCACCGATTTCCTCGATGTAGTGATCCAAGTCCTCATTGGCCTCTGACACGGCCACAGCTGGATGCCGACCGGCCTCCTTCAGCTGGCTCAGTGCCAGTTCATGTACACCCTTTAGACTGCTATTTCTCAGCCAAAAAAAGGTCCAATGACCACCAAACTCATTATTAAGAATAATGAGAGGAATCCACCAACCCAAGTCTGACTTTTCCAAATGCTCCCTGAGCGAACTTGGCTCAGGGCCATCACAGGTGAATGAGACCTACGTCAGCACACTCAGCATGTCCTGGGCATTCCACTGTACTAGTTTGGTCCCAAAACTCCCATGGGAACCTCCTCAAACAACCTTGATTGGCTGCAGGGGGATGAGCATGTCTGATACTGACAGGCACTTAACATTGGATTTTTGAAGGTTAATATCTGAAAGCAGAGATTTTTCCTAGATGTCATATATCAGACTTGAGCCCCCTGGGGAGTCCTCTTCCTCCCTTATAAATCTCAAAACTATCAGCAGAGTGCGGTTTTGGCTAGTTTGGGCTCAAATGAGGTTTTCGGCTAACTCACCAATCCAAAAAAATGAGTGTCACTGTAACCCAGGTCACAAATCCTGAGTGGTTAACTCCTCCTTTACATTGCCCCATTATTTTATTAATAATATTTATTATTAACTCTGTGATTTATTAAAAGGTTTAGTTGCGGGCATAGATGCGTCAAACTGTTGCGTCTGTGATGTGACAACGTTGCGTCAGGGCAGTAGGGGGCTCCTTGCAGCCCAGAACTTTTCCCCCATACACTAATTGAACAGTTTCCCCTATTTGCACTCCGCTCATTTGCACAGATGTACGCACTGCACTTTATCCCCCTGGACATTTAATTCTACTTCAGTGTGGGCTTGATGAACTTTGGGTGGGGTGGGGGTTTTGGAGCATTGGACTGTTGTTGTTGGTGTAAATGTATTTATTCAACTAGTCTTGATGTGTGAGCACTTTGTATATTGAAACTTGTGGAAGATATTCTTTAGTGTTTGTTACATTACTACGAATGATCATTCGACATCTTTTGTTTTTTTCCTTGTTTATCATTTCATGTTTGTCTGCAAGAGGAAAAATATATGGTACCAACCAAATCCTTCTGTCTCTGTACACTCTCTCCCTGAGCTGTACTTAGCCTTCTGATGACTAGCCCATTACTTTATCACTTGTCATATAATATTACTAGAAGGATTACAATTAGCATTATTATAAATATATGCTACATAAAATCTGGCGAGCTAGCCAGGAGAGAGTTTTACAGAGCTGAAGTATTGAGATAATGTACAAGCATGGAAATCTTGACACAGTATCCGATTAAGCTACCCAATGCAGTATTGGTTAAATACTCAGTGTATGCACACAGGGACCAAGAAGTTGATGATTTTCTGGCCTAAAGTTGTGCCATATCCAAATTTGAAGTTGTTGATGCTATCGATACTGTTTTCCACAACTGCATAATTGTTGAATTTGAGTCTGGGAAGGCGTTGGTCGAGCTACGCAAAAACTTGCCGTACACATCTGTACAGTGGCAAGCAGTTGGTATTGCCCACAGCCAAAAAGGTACGATGGCGTACAGCAGTCCGTGAACTGATTAAAACCATTGTTAAGCGGCAGAGTGACCTTTCGTAAATCCATTTTAAATCCATTAAAAGTAGTTTTTCAGTGGCCTTTTCGCCCAGGAGCGTCTCAGGCAAATGGGCCCAACGGGGCTGCGAAGAGCGGCTTCCGACGATGGGAATCGACACCCTCCGCTCGTCCGTGGAACCCGTTTTCAACGAGCTGAAATATGTTGTTCGAGGGCCTCCGCTGAGCCAACAAGCATTGGTTTGGGGGCTCTGGGTGCCTCGGGCCCCTCGCAGGAAGCCATACATTTGCTGATTAAAAATGAATACTAAGCAAAGTTAGGGAAAAACCCATGTTAAGTGATTCTGTCCCAAAATGGCCAAAATAGATGATTTTCACACTGATTCTACGTATCTCAGGCATGGGCTTGAATCCAGAGTTTGGGGGCCGTCGGACCCTACCTGGGCTACTTCCCCCTGGGGGGCACGCAGAGGGATGAACCCTGCATCGTTCAGACCGTCGTCTCGTGCTGATCACCTGGTGAAAAGGAGGTCTTGGAGATATTTGGGGAACCCTCTCAAATTATGCCCCAGTACAAAAATATCTGTACGATGACAAGCATTTATAATAAGAAAGTATAAAAAGTGATAGTCCCGTACGCCCAAAATGTCGGTTCCCTTACCGGGCTTCCGCAGGGGCTCGGGGGCTTAGAGGCCCCAGGATCACACCGCTCTCCCTCACAGATAAGGAGGGATGAGACATAAGGAGGAAAGGAAGACAAAACGGAGAACACTGGAACACATGTAACATACACAAAGAGGAAAGAAAAAGAAACATCGATAAAATTTTTAAAAAATGGGTGGGGGCAGAAATGAGTGCTTTAGTGACCTGGGTGCAATTAATAAATCATAGAGATTTATAGATATATTTAAGTAATAACAATGGTTTGTGTGAATGGTTTATCTCGGTACAGTTGTCCGTCGATGTAAAGTCTGTCAGCCGCGAAGATGGCCCTTTTTCCCTCCTTCATATATTGTTTCCTGATCTGGAAAAGAACTTTCCGTCTGTTCAGGATTTCATGAGAAATCCCAGTTTTCACGGAAACTGGTCATTCAGTCCACAGTTCCTTTCAAGTTTTTCCACATGTAACTTAAAATGTTCAAACTTTGCCACAATGGGACACGGACGTTTGTTTGCTGGATTTTTATAACCGATCCGATGAACTCTGTGCTAATTTCTTGCTAGTTTCCGCAGCTATTTTAAGATGCGGGCCCATAAAGTCTTTAATCAGCTGTTCAGGATTCTCGTCTTTTGTTTCCTCTGGGATGCCGAAGAAGACGAGGTTGTCTCTCATGCTGCGTGACTTTAAGTCTAGAATTGTCTTATTTTCTTCATTTACAGTTTCAAGTTTGTCTGTCAGCGCTGAAACAGAGTGAGTTGTTTTCTCTCGTTAGCGCAGCTATCTGCTCTTGGCTGAACTCCAAACTCTCTCTTAGTTGCTGCAACTCTTTATGCATGATTTCAATCAGCGCGATCCTGGAGTCCAAGCCTGAGAGCATCTCGTTAATTGAGGTTAAGATGTCACTGACCTCAGAGCTGGTAGGATTTTCTGGAGAGGAATGGGTGGAATCCAATTTTCGACTCTGTTTGGTTGGAGTCGGAGTTGGATTTTCTCATCGAGATTGGATCTTATTTTTTCCACAACAATTTGGCGCTCGCTTGGCCGTCTGGACGGAATGACCAGAGACCGACAACCTCAAAACTGTTGTTGAGGCGGGAGGGCTGACTCACTGCGTCCTGACTACCAAAGCTGGGATCCAAGGAACTCAAGTCCTACAATAGAATAAATTCTATTCTGATTTTCTCATCGAAATCGGATCTTATTTTTTCCACAACAGCTGTAACGCAGATTCGGGTAAAGTAGGATTCGATGTAAACCTCCAGATCTTCCAGGGTGGTGTGTTTAGCCGTTGGATAATGATGAGTTTAAAATCTGGATATTTTTTTCACAAAATAGTTAAGAGATTATTTTGCCTTGCGTGTATTTTCTAGCACCAGGCTGCCATCTTAGATTCCTGCACTGGCGGCCTGTGGTCTCCCTATGTTATACATGATTTAAAATAACTCCTGGTTTCACCTGAATGAGGAAAGATGTTCTCCTGTAGGGTTACCCAGGGTGACCCAACCAGCACAAATATAGCAGTAAAAAAGTAGCCCAGTCTGGTTCATTTTGAAGTTCACTAGGGGGATAGTAACCTCTGAATGACAAAAAAAATGTTTAATATCTCAAACTATAGCAGCACAAATGAAAATTTTAGCGCCACAAATGGAGGACCAACCAGTCCACCTAGTTTCCTGCATCCATCCATCCATCCATTAACTTCCGCTTGATCTGAAGTCGGGTCGCGGGGGCAGCAGCTTCAGCAGAGGTCCAGACCTCCCTCCCCTCGGCCGCCTCCACCAGCTCCTCTGGGAGAACCCCGAGGCGCTCCCAGACCAGCTGAGAGATATAATCTCTCCAGGGGGTCCTGGGTCTTCCCGTGGTCTCCTCCCAGTTGGACATGCCCGAAACACCTCTCCAGGGAGGCGTCCGGGGAGCATCCTAACCAGATGAACCATCTCAACTGGCTCCTCTCGATGTGAAGGAGCAGCGGCTCTACTCTGAGTCTCTCCCGAATGACTGAACTTCTCACCTCATCTCTAAGGGAGAGTCCAGCCACCCTGCGGAAAGAAAAACTCATTTCCACCGCTTGTATCCGCAATCTCATTCTTTCGGTCACTACCCACAGTTCATGACCATAGGTGAGGGTTGGAACAAAGATCGACCGGTAAACAGAGAGCCTTGCCTTTTGGCTTAGCTCTCTCCACAACGGACCGGTACAGAGTCACCACCACAGCAGACGCTGCACCGATCCGTCTGTCGATCTCCCGCTCCTTTCTCCCATCACTCATGAACAAGACCCCGAGATACTTAAACTCCTCCACTTGAGGCAGAACCTCACTCCCGACCCGGAGGAGGCATTCTACCCTTTTCCGACTGAGAACCATGGTCTCAGATTTGGAGGTGCTAGTTCTCATCCCTGCTGCGAACCGCTCCAGCGAGAGCTGCAGATCCCCACTCGATGGCGCCAACAGGACCACGTCATCCGCAAACAGCACAGACGAGATCCCGACACCACCGAACCGGAACCCCTCCGCTCCTTGGCTGCGCCTAGAAATTCTGTCCATAAACGTTATGAACAGAACCGGTGACAAAGGGCAGCCCTGGCGGAGTCCAACTCCCACCGAAAATGAATCTGACATACAACCGGCAATGCGGACCAAGCTCCCACTCCATCTGTACAGGGACTGGACAGCCCGTAACAACGGGCCCAGCACCCCATACTCCTGGAGTACCCCCCACAGGACCCCATACTCCTGGAGCACCCCCCACAGGACCCCCCGAGGGACACGGTCAAGTGCCTTCTCCAAGTCCACAAAACACATGTGGACTGGTTGGGCAAATTCCCATGTTCCCTCCAGGACCCTAGTGAGGGTCTAGAGCTGGTCCAGTGTTCCACCACCAGGACGGAACCCACATTGTTCCTCCTGGATCTGGGATTCAACAATCGATCGAACTCTCTTCTTCAGCGCCCCTGCATAGACCTGACCAGGGAAGCTGAGGAGTGTGATTCCCCTGGAACACACCCTCCGGTCCCCCTTCTTAAAGAGGGGAACCACCACCCCGGTCTGCCAATCCAGAGGTACTGCCCCTGATTTCCATTCGATGTTGCAGACACGTGTCAACCAAGACAATCCTACAACATCCAGAGCCTTCAGGAAATCAGGGCGGATCTCGTCCACCCCCGGAGCCCGGCCACTGTGCAGGTTCTTGTGCAGTTTCCTGCATGTTTTTTTGTAGGTGGGGGGTCAGCTTCACTCAGCTCTGAAAGCTTGGCTGAAACTGTGTCATGCACCAGAACAATTCTAGATCTAGAATCCCAAACAAGAATGTCAGACCTCAACTGGATTGAAATGACAGCAGCACATAAGCAAATGTCCAAAACATTTAATGAATACTGCAGAAGGATGGACAAAGATTCCCCCACAACCATGTGAATGACTGATTGGATTGTCTTTGTGTTTTGCCTATTTTTATTGTTTTGTTATAGATAAATAACGGCACAATCCAACACGTCATGTGTTGTTGATCATGTCATATTTACCTCATTGTAACACCTGAAACACACCTCATGATGGTCTGTTATGTCTGTACAGATACACTCCCTGTGTGCTGCAGTTTGAAAGTGATGTAAAGTGATTTCTGTCTGTGTGTTTTCAGGTCAGAGTTTCCTGAGTTTCATGCTGACCTGCAGTTCCCTCCTCTGTCCATCCCAGCGTTTACCTCCACCTGTGGGTGTAGGTGTGTTCAGGGTACCGACCAGGGCTTGACACTGACACCGGCCAACTGGCCAAATGCTAGTAAAATTTGGCTGTGGCTAGTAACAATTTCTGTCTCACAAACAACTTTGGCTGGTAACTTATTCTTTGATATGACACATCACAATAGTTGTGCCAATAGTTTGTATTTAAAATGTAAATGCAAGAATATTGTGAAGAAGAAAAAAACTGACAGCAAAACTGTGGCTAGCATAAAGACGTTAATGGTTAATGACTGAGGAAAAACACTAGCCACAGTGGCTGGTGAGCAAAAAAGTTAGCGTCAAGCCCTGGTACCGACTAACATGCTGATCTGCAGTCTGATCCTCTGACCACCTCAGTGTTGCTGCCTACATCTGTTTATGTAGTCATCTCTGTAGTTCATGAACTAACAATGAACCAGTCAGAATATATGTGCTCAAAGTCTTAGTGCTAAAGTTAATGGACAATAACTATTTATACATTTTGTCTAGTGTAGTGTTGCCAAGGTGTGTGTCTCCTCTCTCTGTCCTCCATCCTCTCTCTGTCCTCCATCCTCTCTCTGTCCTCCATCCTCTCTCTGTCCTCCATCCTCTCTCTGTCCTGTCTCTCTCCTCTTTTCTGTCTTTATCCAGCTGGTCTTCATCAGGAAGGTCCCTCCATATGATCCAGGTCCTGGTCAAGGTTTCTTCCTCTTAAAGTGGAGTTTTTCCTCTTCCACTGTTTGGCTTAAAGGTTTTTTCTCCCTCTGTGGGAGTTTTTTACCTGCTATTATCCTTGATTAGGATTTAATATTATAATTTTAGTTAATGATATTTGCTCAGGGGTCATGATCTGGTTCTCTGTAAAGACCTGGAGATAACTGACATTAAAACAGACGCTTTACAAATAAAATTGAATTGAATTGAACTGAATGTATAAATTAAACTGTTCACTGTGAGATGTGACAGAAAAATGGTGGTCAGGGTGAATTAAACAGTGTGACAGACGCTGAGACAGACACTGCATCTCCAGCTTTGCTGAATTTGTTTATTTGGTACATTATGAAGCAGAATACAGCCAATGATTCACCTGAAGGCAAACAGCAACAGAGTCCTGCCAGCATTGTTGAGACAATCATCGTAGAAGATCAGTGTGACAGTTTCAAATCTGCTGTTTTACAGAAGGCCCCGTGTGGGACTTTTAGCTCTGGACTAAGAAGGAGATCAAAGAGGATGATGTGAAACAACTAACCCTAACCCTCTGGGATACATGAACATTAACACAGCTGTGTAAAGACACCAGATCACAAACAGCAGTTACCCTCCACCAAACAACCAGTTAAATCAGAACTGAATCCCAGGATGAGGCTGAACATCTGATCACAGCTGGGATTCAGACAGTCACGCTGTTCTCCACCACTGCCGGGTCCAGGTACGTGTACGGCAACGCCAAGCTCTTGTTTCTGGTTTTGATCTTGGTGCTTAAATTCTTCAGTGCTCGTTGGAAGGCTCTTATCTTCAGGCGGGGAAAGTCCTCCGTGAACTGTTTCTTTGGGTAGTCACCAAGGAAGAACTGCGGAGATTGAAGACACATTCAGTTTGTCTGCCAAAACACCCCAGTGTTCATCCAAACAGAACCTCGAGGTTCCTCTCACAACAAAGGGATGTCCCAAGTCTGTAGTCCTGTCAGTGGGAGCCTGTTAGCATTGTTTTACACTGAATCTGTGACACAGATGCCTCTTCACTGGCTGTTCAATGAACAAGGTGAGTGCATGTGAGGGGGACTAATGCTCTGTTGGTCAGTACATGGATAATCCAGCTGCAGTTTAAGATGAAGCTTGAACCAGAATATTTTTAGAGCTGCTGCTAACCTGGAGGTTAGCAGCAGTCGTGCGACTGTCGGCTCGTTTTAAGCCGATTTTCCAGTCGTGCGAGTATTTTTTGGATCGGGCCGAATTTCGACCCTATCGTGGGTCGTGCTTCGTGCAGTATACGTGGGGTAACGACGAGAGATCAACACCTCCCGACGAGCTCCCGATCACAAGTCGTGTGCTCGCAAGAAAATCAAACTTATTTGAAATCCTGGTCGCTCCTCGTGAAGGTATCGCACCGACGTGTGTTATGAACGTATAGTGTAAGCAGTCAAGTCGCATCAGAGCATCGGGCCGTACAGTGTGAGAGCATTACTCGTGGGCTGCGAACTTTTGAACTCAGCGATCTAGTCGTGCAGTTTGAGATAGGGCTGAATCAAACGATTTAAAATATCGCACAGTGTATGCCCGGCTTTAGCGGATCTGCAGTAAAACCAGATCAGGACATCGATTAAATCCTGTTGTCATTAAGCGTGAAAGGAGCTAATATGATGAATTCATGTCAACATGTCAAGAGAGTTTAGTCTGGTATGTGGTGGAGCGATAAATAAATTATGAGCAGAAACATCACAGCATAATTATTAGGATTAAATTATCATCAAAGGCTCCCTGACTTCACCTAATGTCACACTCAGGCACCGGAGCAGAACATAAAATGAAATCAAACATCTATGGACTGATGCACAGGAGCAGGTGCAGTTTCACTGACTGAGAACTTAAAGATCATATGGAAGTGCATGAAGGTGCCAAAAGCACTGTGACCAAACTGCTCAGGACCAGGATCTGGGTCTGGTAACCCAGGAGATGTTCTGCTGAAGGTGATAGAAGACCCTCAGCACTACATAATACTGTTTTCTGCTGGTCTTTAATTTGGAGGCCTAAATGAGGGTGATCTAAATGATTGTGGAGGGGAGACCCATGAGCCCTCCTGCCAAAGAAATGATTCAGACTTGTGTTAAAACTATGGTTTCAGGTTTCAGCAGACGAGTAGGAAAGAAGATGTTTATTAGTTGATGAAACATCGTTTTTTTAGGACACTGACTAAGATCCAACCAGCCTCCAGCTGCAGGTCGAACCACAGGCGCGACTGACAGTGCGGTGGGGTTTAGGAGGTCACGTGACTGCCTTTGTGTCACCTGGAACAGCTGGAGGTGTTTCAGTTGCTTTGATTGACATGTTAAGCTACTTCACACAACTTGAACAGAATTCATGACATTTTCCATGAGCTCTTGGTGACTTACCGCATCACTGAATATCTTGCTGAGCAGCCAAACAGCAGCCATGGCATTAACCGTAGTTGTAATGTTGGGGAATGTGGCCAGGATTGAGGCTTCAGTGGCTTGCCCCTTCTTGGTTGGTGGGGGCTCCTGCAGGCTGCTGGGGGCGTTGGGCATCCAGCCATAAAAGTCGTACTGCAGTGAAGACAGAATTTCAGTGAGTGATGACTCTGTTTGGACACAGACAACACTGACATGCCTGCGATGGACTGCTGACCGTCCAGGGAGGACCTTTCACCCAAACAGAGCTGGGGTAGACTCCAGCAGATGGCTGTGAGCCTGCACAGATGATGGATGGATGGATAACACTGACCTGTTTCATTACATCTCTGAAGTATTATTGTGTTCACGCAGATGCTAATTTTCCAGCATTTTCCTTCAGTCTCAGTGTTCTGGCTCGAGGACAGTAACGTCTCCATCCTTAGTCCAGCCTGAAGACTCTCAGCTTCTACAGGATGAATCTTTCTACAGACTCTTGATGTATCCAAGACAATTAAAGCTTTGATGTTTCCTGACTTTTAGGCTTGTGCTTTTTTAAATGCCTCAACAACTGTGGTGAGTCATCACATCTGGTACAGATGTTAAAGAATTAGGTAAACTGGTTCAGTCCCAAGTCTTCAGATGGTCCAGTGATTTGGTTTATAAAGGTCCAGCAAAGTAAACTCACACCAGAATTTCATTTTGTCAGCATGCTGATGCAGTAACCTCCAACCACAGAAAGTATTCGTATTATTTCTGGACCTTCAGAGGGTTTGATACAGCGTTGCAGGGCTGCTAACGGGCTCAGCTTTAAACTCTCCAACTACCCTTAAAAGTTTAACCGTCATGCTGTTCAAAGAAAAACTATGTATGTCAGGTTTTTGAGGTAGAAAGCAGGACCCAGTTCACAAAAAAGAAATGTATTCACAACTAAAAACCAAGTCCAAACTTAACTCAAAATCTACCAAAGGTAATCCAAAAAAAAAAAGACAGCAGAACAAACCAGGACAATGGATGACAGGCAGGGAATAAACAGGTATCCAAACAGAGAAATATTCAGTAAAACAAGTAGGTAAACAAGCAAGTATACAGCCAGATGAACCAGAAAACAAAAGGGGAGTGACAAGACTTAAAGCACAGAGGGACAAACAAGAGGCAGGTGCAAACAATCAGGATGACAAGGGGGAGAAAGAAAAGCAGAATGCAACGAAGAAATGACAGACCTTCAAAGTAAAACAGGAAACAGAGTAGACTAGAGACAGGGACTGATACCAACTAGACACAAAAGAACAACATAAAGAACCAAAGAAAGCCTGTCATGGCCAACCCAGACCATGACAACGTAACCTGTTCCATGGTTAAAACTCTAGTTCTGAAAAGAAATGAGAAAGATTCACCTGTCCAGAGTTGACAGCTGAGTGCTGAGCAGAGCAGGTGTACATCACCATGGTAACGAACTTGATCAACTCATCCAGAGTGGAAAATGTTTCAGGAAAACCTGATCATTACGACAACAACAAAGAGCTTCATTAGTGGAAGAGGTACAGGTGACTAGATTACTATTGTCATTTTGCATGCGTGTTATTATGGTATTTAACGTGTCTCTGTTCATTTTCTCACCTGTCTTTTTTTCAGAAAGGAATCCATGTTTGAAGATGTCAGAGATCCAGGCCTGCACTTCACAGTCGTTCTTGACATCATTGTCATCATTGTAGTAGTGGTTGAGCACTTTCTCTACAAAACTTTGACAAACACAGATACAGTAAGCAAAGCACTTTCCACTTCCACTAGCGCTCAGTTCAGTCAGACGACAGAAAGCACTAGCTGAGAAAGCATCTAAATCATTTAAGTGGGTACGGCTTACGGCCTGAGAGCCCAGCTAGTAGGATGAAAGGTAACATTTGCTACCTGCTACATTATGCATAGGAGTGGTTAGGGCGTGTCACTTGTTAAACCAATCAGTGCGTCAGTAGCCATTGCCTTAAAGAGCAGGTTGTCCTTTCTTTAATCCACTTTCCCGTCATGGAGGGAAATCTCTGGCATTTCCTCAGGGGTTCAACTGAGGCCAAATCACACTTTTTATACAAGAGTTAACTTAAGAGGTGGAGCCGTTTGTGCACATCTACATGTCATCAAATGGACGCACATTTGGGCCCGTTCTTATACGAGCCAACGTGGGTAGCGGGTATTCGGACCCCTAATGCTTTTTCCTAAACCTGCGATGGTACGATCCAAGTTTGAGGAAAGGGCAGAAGACACGCCCATTGCCACACCTACAAAGTAAGTAAAGGAGTCTGTAAAATGTGTAGAGGCTATGGTTGGTGAAAGATGGCATTAGAGGTTAGCAGAGGTTGCTATACATGCAATTTGAGGGTAGAGGCTAGTGGTAACGGGTAAGGGGAAGTGTATGATCAGGGCCTAAGTGTAGAACCTGTGGATGATGTCCCAGAGCTCGAGTCCATCATCCCTGTAGTAGAAGTTTGGCACATCTTCCAGCCCGCGATCAGCGATGTCATCCGGTATGCAGAGAGACCTGTATGTCAGCGATTTGAGGGACTTCTGCATGATGGTGATCATGCCTTTTCCACCAGAAGCTGCAAACTAGAGACGAGTCAAATCACACTTAGACATGTGGTGATGGACAGGAAACACTGTTTAAGTCAGTGTGTCCTTGTGTTTCTGTACCTTGGTGAAGACTCCTTCCTCAGAGATGAGTTTCTGTCGAGCTAAGGTGTTGATGTTCAAAGTGTAGCGAATGTGAGGAACAAGAAGCTGAAAGAGAAGATGAGCATCATTAGTAATGTATACATGTATAATGTATAGGCTGTACAGGTGCTACAGTACCTTCAACCCTCAGTCATTTTCGCTGTTAGCTATGTGACATAAACAATACTGTGGACACGTCCTCGTCTTGATGCTTCATCAAAGTTTAAATCACCCATTTAAGGTCTTGATTAAGGTACAAACAAAAAACAGTGACAATATTAGAGGTTTTGGCCTTTTTTTTAATAATCAGTATTGGCCATAATAAAAGACCCTGTGAGTCGACCTCCAGATAAGTGGGAGCAGCTTTAAGTGTGATGAAGAATAAAACATCAGTTGGCCCTGAGGTATGGAACCATTTAAGTTTTTAACAACATCTTGAGGACATCTTGAAGCCTGAAAGAAAGTCTGATGAATGTAGGAAAAGTGTGCTGGTTTTCAAAAACAGGGTTGATGTCCAGAGTTGTAGCATCTACACATGTAGAGGACCCACTCAATGAAGATCTGGGGAAGATTAGTGGAAGCTGAACTAGGAAAAGTGATATAGTTTATGGGCAGCAGGGTGGTTTCATAACAAGAAAGAGTTGTACAGATGCAGTGTTTGCTTTGGGAAAGCTGACGTACAGGGTGGGTCAGAAGAGTTTTAGGATTTAAAGTGGACGACAGAGGCAGGAATTGTAGTCTGGGTGAGGAAGTCTGGCGTGCCAGAAGAGAATGTCAGAATGGTCCAGGACATCCATGAGGAACATAGTGCTTCATCTGCTCCAGTTACCTTGTAAACAGGGTGCACCATGGGAATGTTGCGCAGCAGTGACACAGCAAAAACCTCAGCCAGCAGGTGAGTGCGCAGCAGGTGACTGCTGAGTTCATGAAGGTTGAAGTCTGCGCTTTGCACAAAGATCTTTGCCAACAACCAGTCACATCCATCAGTAGGAACGAAGACAGGATTGTCCTCTCCTGGAGTCTGCTTCAGCTGCAGGAGAATTAACGACAGAGACATGGGTCTGATTAACAAAACTGATCAGTAAACATTCTGAATTTGTTTTCTAATGTGGACTGTTTAAATATTTAATTTGTCTTTCGTAGATGATCCTGATTGGGAGATTTCTCATGAATCCCTTCAACCAGGTGGTGAAAACAGTGGTCCAGCTTTCCTCCACATCACACTACTACAATGCTCAATGTAATACTAAAACTGCATTTTTGGGGCCTTATTGGATAATACTGCTTCATAATCCATGACCTTTGGTCTCGATTCTGGTCTGTTGAAGCCACAGCTTCTGTTTATCGTTCTGGCTCCATCAAATCTCTAAGTTTTGACACGTAGGCCTCTAGACAACTTATCTCAAGGTCTCCATGTTTTTCATGTGATGCTTAAGATAACTTAAGATAACTGTTCCCTATTGGCAATTTGTCATTTCTGAATTATCCTGGACTCTGTGATGTGAGTTAATGACCTTTCTGAATCGCATACGACTTGGAGAATAAATCCACTTGGCAACTCTGTCGTAGTCTAGTGCATTGTATAACTGCCGACTGACTGCCTCACCAGAGCACAATAAGAGTATATTCTTATAAAAAAGGTATACCCAAATTTATAAACAACACTCAATAGAGGTGGAGAGGGAACTTCTGCCTGTCTGGTTGTCATGGTTCTTCACATACGCTGGGTTCACTGTTGGTGAACCCTCTCTAAATGGTATTTTGTTGGTGTAAGTAACAACTTCTCCTTGAGCCCATGTTTTTGAGTAAAAACATAAAAATCATCTGGGTTTCCGCAGTGATGAAGTTTCTTCACAACTGGAAAACATTTAACACAGAAGTCTTTCTTCCCAGAAGTGGACGTCCAAGTAAATTTACCCCAAATACAGACTGTGCAGTGCTCATATTAATATAGTTAAATCAAAACAGAAGTCCATCTCAGAGCCTCCGGGCCTCACTGAGAATCTTAAATGTTAAACTCCATAACGGCACAGAACACTGAACCAGTTTGGAAGAGTTTCCAGGATAAAACCTCAGAAGAACATGGGAGGATGACTGAGGTTCGCAAAAGATCTGTTGGACGCCTGTCCACACTGAAATACACTGTGGGTGTCTTGTGTTGTGCACAAAGTGAAAAATTTTCTAGATAGTAAGAAACAGTGTGCAGCCCTTTGTACTGATCCGTCTAAGGAAGCGTCTAAGGATTTGTCTAAGTCAGTGGACTGTCAGAACATACTGTTGAAAATGATTTTTCGGGTAGATCTCAGTGTGTTCAGGTAAGCATTTCTTGTGGACCTAGCTCAGGGGGTTCCTCAGGGATCGGTCCTGGGTACCGGGCAGATTTCAGGCAGGTACTACTTCTGGCTGTAACTCAGGGTGTTCCTCAGGGATCGGTCCTGGGTGCTGGGCAGATTTCAGGCAGGTACTACTTCTGGCTGTAACTCACGGTGTTCCTCAGGGATCGGTCCTGGGTGCTGGGCAGATTTCAGGCAGTTACTACTTCTGGCTGTAACTCAGGCGTTCCTCAGGCATCGGTCCTGGGTACCGGGCAGATTTCAGGCAGGTACTACTTCTGGCTGTAACTCAGGGTGTTCCTCAGGGATCGGTCCTGGGTGCTGGGCAGATTTCAGGCAGGTACTACTTCTGGCTGTAACTCAGGGCGTTCCTCAGGCATCGGTCCTGGGTACCGGGCAGATTTCAGGCAGGTACTACTTCTGGCTGTAACTCAGGGTGTTCCTCAGGGATCGGTCCTGGGTGCTGGGCAGATTTCAGGCAGGTACTACTTCTGGCTGTAACTCAGGGCGTTCCTCAGGCATCGGTCCTGGGTACCGGGCAGATTTCAGGTAGGTACCTCTTCTGGCTGTAATTCAGGGCGTTCCTCAGGGATCAGTCTTGGGACCATGTCTGTTCATTTTATACATTAACAACCTTAGAAAATATACATTTTATGCAGATGATATTCTCTGCTACCTCCACACCTATAGAAGCTTTATATCAGATACAACAAACTTTGTTCATTGAAACTACTGTTAAACTGCAACAAAACAAAACTCCTGATAATTTAGAAGGGAAAACGAACCTTCCATCTGTCACTACTGACCAGGCTTCTGAGATAGTTTCCCCGTACAGATACGCAGGTGTTTTGATCGATGATGGTCTTTTGTGCCACATGTTCAACAGCTGATTAAAAACTTAAGCTGAAATAGTTTTTTTTCCTTAGAATCAAGTTTAGCCTGTCTTTTAAGGCCCAAAACAGACGTGTCTCTGCTACTTTTATGTCCTTGTTGGACTCTTGATGTGATTGACATGGTTCCTCATAATATCTAAACACACTGGATCTAGTCTATGATGGATCTCTGTGGTTCATCACAAACCTAAAAGCTTTTACTCACCATTATACTTTGTATGTTCAGGTCAGATGGTCTGCTTTGTCCCCTGCAGACTCAGACTGGAATATGTTAGTTTCCAAAGCTATTCTTGGTGCTCTTCCATCATGTCTACAGAATTACCTTCTTCAAAAAAAAACCCTCTGGAAGTTTCTGTCTTCACTCCCAAGACTTAATTCTTTTGACTGTATCTAATGTTTGAACTGAGATGGGAAAAAGGCATTTAAATATGCTGCTCCACACACTTGGAACTGGCTCCAAACCCTCTTGAACCTCAAGGACTTGATGTCATGACATTCATTAAATGACTTTGTGATGTTTTGTTGTGTTTCTGTGAACTTTTTATGCACATACTATATATTTTCATTTCCTCTCTTAGTCAGAGCACGCTTGAAAAAGAGATTTTAAATATCCCTGGTAAAGTAAAGGTAAATAAATAAAATAAGATTCAGATTTTTTCCAAACAAAACTGATTTGACCTGGTTCTTTCAGCTTTCAGCATGTCACACTGTGACGCACCCAAAGGTGGAGCTGTGTCTCTGTGGACACAGAATTAAATTGATCGTATTCATGACTGCCATCTGGGTCTTGCATAGACTTGTAGAGCAAGGGATTGTAAAGTGCAGATTACAGGATAAATATCAGCCTTAAGAAAAACTCAAATGTTCAGCTCAAGTACCGGTCAGAAGTGGTTATCTCACCTGGATGGCGATGGGCATCATCTTGTCCTCAGCAGTCTTGTGGAGCAGAACAAGAGGAGCTGCCAAGTACTGTCTCTTCCCATCAATGGTGTTTGTTTCCACTCCATCCAGAATCTTGTAGTCGCACAGGAATATGTTTCCGTTCTGTTGAAAATGTCAGTATTAAGAAGACATGATTTGATGCAGAAACATAGATGAATGAGTGGTTCAGCATGGACAGTGTCATCATCTTGAGGTGTGTTTCCACTAGTGAGGGTTGTGGGTAGTTGGTCAGGGGCCAAATTGAAGACACATGTCTCCATAACCAGCCAAAAATGCTTTCACTCTTTGTCAACAGCCGGTTGTAAGCTACCATTCCAGACCACCAGGTGGTCTGGAATGGTAGCTTACCTGCAACCGGCAACCGGCTCTGTGGAGACCCTACGGTTGGAAGGACTGACGAGGAGGTCGGCCCTGTCAACATTCCAGCTCCTAGCTTTACTCACAACCCCCGCTACTAGAAATGCACATTTGGTTTCATTCCTACCTTCAGTTCATCTTTCAGTTCACCTTCCAGATAGACAGTTTCATCCGTGACTTTAAAATGTTTGGGCAGGGTTTCACAGCATCGTATCATCGTGGGGTTAACACCATTTAGAAACTGGTAGCCAAAGAAGGCATCGTCCGTCCAGTTCTAACGAACATAGTCTGGGAAAAGAATTTAATTTTAAACATTGAGTTGAAAATTTGAACCACAAACATGGACGTCAGTCAGCGAAAAAGTAAGACCTCTACACACTTTCTGTACTTTACAAGCCAATGACAAAAAATGACAAAAGAACAAGTTTAGTAATGTCAAATAGCTGATGGTGGTATGAGACACAGTCACATTGATTGTTCAGTACCAGCCACTTCGGTCTGGTGGCGCTCGTACAGCGAATAGATGTCCCTAATACTAGTCCACTGGTCCTTGTGCATGGCCCATCCTGTCAGTCCCAGCTGTGTGAGACTACAACATAAGAAGGACTTTGTGATTTGGCTGCTGTAATTCAATAATGTTACATGTGCACAGGTAAATATGAACTTCTTACGCGCTGAACAACTGTGTATTTCATTTCGAAGTCCCTGGTGTAGGAGAAGCAGTCATCAGGAGGCAGGGAACCGCTGCTATCGGTCTTCATGCAGTGAGGAATCCCTTGTTCATACTTAACCCAGCTAGGAAAACAATGCCAGTTTTAATAAAGAGTATGCAGCACACCTGGATTTTGTATATTTGAAGAAATGCTGGCAGGTGCGACTGTGGAGGAAATCTTTATTTTGTTTATATTAATCTTGTAATTTTGTCATTTTATTTGTCTCTAATAATATGTTTAAAAGAGATTTGTCTTTCTTAACAAGACCAATACACATCACAGTCAACAAGACCAAATGTCTGACAACAGGCAAGAGAAGACAGCTGTGGTTCATTGATCAAGGAGACACAGCAGGGGGTTAGCTGTGACTTTGAATAAACATTCCTAAAATTCAATTATCATCAAGTAACTAACCTCTTGATCAAGGAACTGTATAAGGTTGCTAAACTCAATTATCAGTCTCATTTAAGACAAATGTCTCTTTCCTTTCACCACTACCTGCTGTGATCCACTCTGTATGCAAAAACCTGTAGAAGAATCAACACCTTATTGTCTTGGTATAAAAGAAAACGCCCTCTCTGTAACGACAGAGTCCTCAGCCAGTATTCTGCGGAGCGCTGGCTAACAGCTCTCCTTGTGTGCACATAAGATTTTTGTATGTTTGTTTCTTTTCTCTGTAATAAATTCTATTCTGATTTTCTCATCGAGATCGGATCTTATTTTTTCCACAACACGACACAGATGATGAGGTGGATCTATGATGATATATCTTGAGTGTATAATTCCAACCAGACGTGGGGCTTTTCAGACCTCGTTTTCACCCATATGTGTGTTTGTGTGTGAGCTAACTGGAAGTCCATCCTGTTATTCTGCAACACATGCGTGAAACTCTCCCTAAAATATTCTGCTCTTTTTTGGTGTTAACTATTGCAAAACTACACGGATTGAGCATATAATTGTGACCAACAATGGTAATGTGAGTAAACACAACTCATCCTGATACAGTTCAATGTTCTGCTGGAAAACCTGCATCCTGGCATTTACATCAATACTATTTTGGCACTTGACACCTACGAAAAACTTTTTGCAGACCAATTACACTCCCTCCATGGCAACATGTTTCCCCGACAAGAGCCTGGTACCCCACCGGGTCACCAATGGGCCCCTCAACAGATGTTTTTAGGAAGTGCTCAAAGAACCCAGCAAAGAATCTGAAGTGGTGCTCTGGTCTTCAGACTCCACTGACAGCAGTCTGGTAAGACCTCATTAGGCATTAGGCAAAAAATAGATTTTATTTAAAAATATGAATCGAATCGATTAAATTAAGCCATGAATTGTGATGTGGCCTCCAGGCCAGCAGAGGGTGCACTGGAGTTAAACTACATTCTTGTTCAAGGTCACTATATGCGGCTACAACAGGATATATATATATATACACACACACACACACACACATATATATATATTATATAGATATATATATATATATATATATATATATATATATATATTCTTTTTTTTCTCTCTCTCTCTCTCTCTCTCTTCAAGGATCCTTTCATCATTTGCTTTTGGCCAAGGCATGCAATTTACAGTGGTGGGATCCTTTTGTAAAAGATGTCATAACGCTCAGGACGGACACCCACTCCTGATTTCAAAGTTTGTTTTTTCTCCCTCCTTAAAAGTGTACAGACAACAACCATCTAGTACTGTACATGTATGTGAAACAGTGAAACCGGTTTCCATGGCTGCTGTCAGCTTCCTGTCTGAGGAACAGACAGCAGCCATCCCCTCCTCACGGGACGTCCCCTCAGATCTCTAAGCCCAGAGTAAATATGATAAAAAACTTTGACCCTGTTGTTATTCCTATTGTCATAATTTTGTACCTAACTTTTCTGTTCTTGAAGCCCCTTTATCTGCTCTTGTCCATGGAAAATGTCTACAGCCTCCAGACCTTATTACATGGACCCCGAAGCAGAGACGGCTTTTAATGAACTGAAAATGGCTCTTCAAACAGCTCCTACTACAACAGGAAGTCAGGGTGGGCAGCGAGCCTATGCAGATTACAAACAAACAGCTGGCGAGTAAAGAGCGACGAGAGAAAAGAAAAGTGTGAGTCAAACTCCAAAGCAGTAAATTGGTAAAATCGGTATTTCATTTTTGTTCAGACAAAAATAAAAATGCCATAGTTTGTGCCTGGTTTATCTACCTGAGGAATAAAAATGTCATTCTGATGCAGTATTGATCTGGAAAGAGTGTCAGAAAAGACCAGTTTAGTTCTGTTTTTTTAATGTGTTAGTTTAGGATTAAAGTAGAGTTGACTTGTTATGGACTAAAGGAAAAAGATCTTGATACTGGACTGATTCATTGAAAAGAGGACAGTAGGACTGTTTAAAAAAAAAGAAGAAAAAAACAAACAGGATTTGACAGATTTGAGAGTTTATAAAACAGTTTCCACTTTCCAGTCATTTGCTATGCAGGTATAAAGATGATAAGAAAAAAAACTGTATTGTAAAAAAAAGGAGAGAACTGATCATTTTTTTGTCATTAGCTGCTAGTTCTAATCTACTGTACTGAAAAGAGAGTAAGAGAAAACACTACAGTATTGTTTAAATGGAAAAGGCTGGATTTGTGTCCGAAAAATAATAGAAAAAAAAAAATCAGTCATTTGCCTGTAAATTAATTTTGTGTTGTACCTCATTCAAATCGTGATTCGAATTGTATCGTGAGTTGCGTGAATCGTGGCATGACTAGACCTTATAGCATCTGTGGGAGGCAGTCCCCTTCCACAGAGACCCCACTCCAGAACCCACTGACCCCAGATCTACTGATAACATCCCAGTAGTAGACCCTGCAGGACACCCTCAGATGTTCCTGTCCAGATCCCGACTGCTCAGAGCGCTTTTGAGAGCACAAGGAGGACTTGTTCAAGGCTAAGTGGGTACTTAAAATGATTTACTTGGCCGATGTACAAACACAAGTAGAGTAGATACATAATAACAGATATTAAATTAAATGCGTACATATAGATAAAACCAAGCATGTTTAGAAGAAATATTGTTAACTTGATTTTATGTGTCTGACGTTCTCCTGTTAACAGCTCATCAATAAACACTGATTTATTATTATTATTTGGCACTAGAGGCCACAGAGAGAGAACAGGAGAGGGTCATCTGAGCCGGGAGTCGAACCCACAACCCGCTGCATGAGGACTGCAGCCTCTGTACATGGGCTGCCTGCCCTGACCACTGCACCACTGGGGCGGCCCTGATTTATTTAATTTTATATAAGGTGGGCTCAGTTCTCTTTCTTCATGCTAGTTCTCTATTTTCCACTAAACAGGAAGTTGAAAAACAGCTAAGTCTAGCTTCCTGAAGTCTCTGTCAGTCTATTCTGAAATGTATTTTCCCACACTGACCACTAGGGGTGGAATCTGAACATCCACTGCAAACACACATATAAGGAAACAAGTTTTAGTTGATTAAAGGAAACACCGATATTCTTAGAAGCTCTAAACTCTTACCGATACACTTCCTGTCGCTCCTTAATCTCCTGGTTCCGAATGGTGAGGAGTTTTTCATCGTCTTTACAGCAATAATTACAGGATGTTGTTTTTTGCGCTGGCCTCCTTATCTCACTGTTCACAAGAGCAGTTTTATTCCTCATGTTCAGTGAAATATGTCGAGG
Source organism: Hirundichthys speculiger (assembly GCA_018398805.1). Lineage (NCBI taxonomy): Eukaryota > Metazoa > Chordata > Actinopteri > Beloniformes > Exocoetidae > Hirundichthys > Hirundichthys speculiger. The sequence goes on along the minus strand of JAGFBZ010002423.1, from coordinate 31,655 downwards.
ATCTACCAACCTGCTCCTTCTCTGAAGTAATGCACCTTGTCGTCAGTGATCCAGCGGTGGATGGGGAAGCGGTACTTCTTCCCAAGGGGAGATTCCACCTCCGCAATAGAAGGGAGCCAGTCATCGCTGAAGAAATAGTGGTGTCTTTGAAGCTTTATCAGCACCAGATCCCCAATGTCTTTGGCACAGGATACGGTGCAATTCAACTCCTAGAATGATCAGAAAGTTTTTTAGTTGAACACTTCCATCCCAGTCAATATGTAATCAAACTAAACAAAATGATGATGACAGTTCAGACTTACAGTTGATGAGGTCAAAAATGAGTAAAAACTGCTTATCTGCGTCCGTTCACTCTCCCCATGTGTTCCCACCAGTGTCACATAGACAGTATTAGTGGTGCCAGAAAAAGCCAGATCTGACTGGTATACGGTCACATCATAGTCCAGAGCCATTTTCACAGAAGGATCCTGATTGGAAGACAACTGTCGAGCGTACCAGCAGTGATGATTAACATATTATTTTGTTAAGAATCTACTGCAGCCCACTAAGTGTCAAGTCGCATCTTTAAGATGTTCTTACCTGTTTTGATGAGACCAAGAGGTTTGTATGAAGAACTGCTCCACTGATCAAACATCACATCTGAAGTCACTTTTGTACCCACAGGTTTCTGGGAGTGGTCAGTAGTCTGATGATGATGATGATGATACCAGAGAATATCACAGTTCCTGGAAACTTCTTTTCCAGTACACTTTCACTTAAGGAGGCTGGTTTAACGGAAAGTCATAACTCAGACGGGAACCTGTATATCAAGCTGACACGAAAACAACTTGAAACCACAGCAGATGTTTAAGAGTGAATTCATTGGAGGACACTGGGATGGTCCAAAAATGAAGACCACCAGGTCAAACATGGGTCTGGACCCCTCATGGAGGTGTGGAGCCCTCATCTCATAGAGCCAGTAAAAAGTACATGAAGAGGAAAATAGATGATAGTGGTGCTTAAAAAGACCAATAACGATCAGATTTACAGTCTAATAAAACATCTCATGTAAACATCTACATCAAAATATTTGCAGCCAGGTTGTAGCAGTCAGACAGATGTCCTCATGTGAGTCTGGAATAGTCAGGGGAGGTGGTGGTCCACTCAGTAACTGACAGGTGTCCAGGTCCTAGTCATCCTTCCTCCACCACTGTGCTTGGTTGTGGCTCTGCGGTGTCTCTGCTCAAAGGTCTGCTGGTTTCTTCTCAGCAGCGCTTTTTAATGAACCTTTTAGACAGAAGAGGACCAAACCAACCACACTGGTTCAGTTTCAAACTATGCTGTCATGGACTTTATGATCTAACATGCTGTGAGACCTGTAGACTCGCGCATGAAGCTCTGGGTTTGGTTTGTTTTTTTTAATATTTCTGGTTCTTTAACCCTCATACCGCCGACTGGGGTCCTCTCGGACCACAGAGGTGTACTTTTTGTCATATCTCAGAGGTGCTTTATTCTATAATTCCAATTTTTCATGACTTTGTCAATTAATTTGTTCCTAATGATGTCATATGATTTTTTTCTGTTTTCTGTCTTTATCTGTGCTTTTTTAAAATTCCAATGCATTGGGGTCCAAGAGGACCCCAGTCAAAATCTCTAATTCCGCCTATGTATTTTTAATAGATGGAACCATTTATTGAGTCAATGTTTGCCATGGGTCCTAATTTAAAGTATCACACACTCTCAGGGGGGGTGGGGGCACTCTGTCAGTCATTTTGAGGGAGACAGACACAGATTCAGTCATGTGCTCTGTCAACAACACAAAATACTGCTCCTCCTAAGGTAAGACGACTTTCAAAGTCAGGAATAAAATACATAATTCCATCCTAAAAATGTATATGACTATGAAATGGAATGTTTAAGTTCTATTTTACAAGATAAGACTGTAAAATAGTTTGTAGTGCATTTGATTGCCACACTGCAAGCCTCAATCCGTGCAGCAATGACCATCATGGGAGTAGGGAAAACTCCACCTGCTGACGTCCAACACTTGGCTGAAAAACCTACTTGCAAAAAAAGGTGTTGCCTTTGCTCCCGAAGCACAGATAGAAAAGTAGCAAGTACTTGCTCCTTCTGCCACATGCCAGTATGTCCTGACCATAGCAGGAGACAAACTGTGTGCCATAACTGTCTATAGTCCAGAGTTCAAACAACAGTGCTGCCACCAGTTTTAAGTTCTTGGGGATAACAATCAGCACTTTTTCCTGCATTTGACGTAATGTCCACTTCATAGTTCTTGGAGATGGCAACTGCATTTGACATAATGTGCATTCCTTTTACATTATAAACAAATTGAAAAATCTCAATTTGAATTGCATTTATTCAACCTTTGTTTTGAATATTGACTTTTGTATTAAAATTCAAATAAAATTAAAATGTAATGACATTTAAATGATTGTGGGTTTATTTAAGTTTTTTATATACAGTCATGGAAAATATTATTAGACCACCCTTGTTTTCTTCAGTTTCTTGTTCATTTTAATGCCTGGTACAACTGAAGGTACATTTGTTTGGACAAACATAACGATAACCACAAAGATTGCTCATAAGAGTTTTATTTAAGAGCTGATATCTTACCATTTTCCATGGTTTTCTTGATTATAACCTAAATCACTTAAGTTTTTACATCAATAGCTATGGTGTTGTACTGCCAAAAACACTGCTTTTATGCATTCAGTGTTTTCTTTTCTGTCTGTTTTAGTCACATGATGACGTTTAGTGGTACCAGGTATTAAAATGAACAAGAAAGTGAAGAAAAAATGGTGCTCTAATAATTTATTCTATCACTGTATATTGGGTTCAAAATGACCTTGGTTGGTTTCACCATATAAATACAACACAAATAATGTTTACTTGAAATTACTGAACACTTAATTATATCAGAATCAAGTATAACGTGACTACTATAGAGATGGTAATAGAGAGAGAAAAGCTGCGCTGTAGCCTCATTCTTTAACTGATTTGAAAAATTTCAATGGATTTGTGCTTAGCTCGGATAGGATCTTAATTGCCGTAAAGGAGATCATAAAATTCCACTGTTGACATTTTTGGGTTAAAGAAAAGTATATTTTCGTTTTTATAAAATATGCAAATTAACTATAACTTTCTTAAAATAATAATAATCTGTTGTTGTTTTCTTCCTCAGATGACTTTTAATACATCAGTAATAATATTCTGAGAAGAAAAAAGTTGTAATTTTTCTTTGATGGTTGTTTATTACAGTATTTATTCTTGGGGTCGGCACGGACCCCAGTCGGTAATCCATGTATGCGACATATGTCGGTAGAATGAGGGTTAATAAAACTTCACACCACGAACATGAGAGAAACTAATCAATCATAAGCGATCAGTTGACTGTTTTATCGAGACTCTTTATTCATTCTTTTTCTCTTCATTTATATTTATCAGTTGTGTAAAGTACATGGGCTTTGTTGTCTGAATGAAACCTGTTCAAACAACATCTAACAGACAGATTTGTTTCTCAACAACTGGCATCAACACACCTGCTGTCATTATTCTGTTCTCTGGAACTGGTCTCCAGTTGACTGGAACTTGACTTTCCTCCAGAAACTGAAGGAAACAACTGTTCTGTTCCTCCTCCAACCTGGATTGATGGTGTGTGAACTTTCACAGTATCCATTACCCACAAAGTTGTGGCTCCAGTCCAGGGATCACCTGAGGCTCAGATCATGATCAAGTATTCACCTGTCTGCAGGAACGTCTGCTGCTGCCTCTACAGAAAACTTCACACCACAAACATGAGTGGAGCTGATCAATAAATCCACCCACTGAACCTCCGTGACCACAGCAACGAGCTAATCTGTGTCATCAATGCAACGTCTGCTTATTAAAAATCCAAATCCAAACCCAGAAGCTGGAACCCAGAAACCAGTCGTTGGTGATGAGAGCTCAGTGGTCTTTCTTTCTTCCATGTTTCTTTCTAGAAAGATTTTAAAGTTAAAAAATGCATCCTGAGCCTAACGGCTTTGAAGCCTTGACTTTTTCCCTCTAAACCTGCTGTCTTTTAGGTCACAGGATTGTTGTCTTTATCAAGTTGCTGAGTTATGTCTAGAAAGATCACAAGACTTTACAAGGTTATGGTTGCTGTAATTTTCCATCTGATGCAGAATAATATGAGATGAACTGCCCGCCTTTAACCTTTGTGTCGTGTTCATTTCTCCCCCCTTACTTTAGTGTTCCCGGTCAAATTTGACCGGCCTGTTTTAACTGCTCCTACATTTAACAGAAAAACCACTGATCATCACCAATTTTATTCAACTCCCCTTTAAGCTGTAAACAATGTTTCAAACTAGTGGTTTATATGAATAATTGCAGTGAATATACAAAAATACAAGGGGAGGCATGTGTCTTCACACACAGGAGTGGCATTTTGCAATCAGATTGTAGTGTGCCTTGCAACGGCATCACATTTGAAACATATAAGACTTGTTTTATTGTCTCTAGGGGCACAGAGGTGGCATCTCTTCCATTTCTGCCCCTGTTTTTGGGGAGAGAGCAGCCAGGGCAGTGGCTGGGGCTGCAGACTCCTCACCAGACTGGCAGAGGCTGGTGCATGGTAGAGGTCTTCACGGGTCCACTTTCATGGACCCGAACCGAATGGAGCCGTGAAAATTCGACCCGAAACCAACCCGACCCGAGCTATTATCATAAGTTCAGAAGTCCGAACCCGAATGGACCCGCAATATTTGGACCCGGAACTGACCCGACCTGAGTCTTTAGTTCCGACCACGAACCGAACCGAGTTACCTGAATAGAACCGAGACAATCCAGCCCATAGTTGCTCCTGTTAAAGTTGTCTAGCGTTGAATAAAACTTGATTTTCTTACCTAAAGTTGTCTTCTTCTACCGGTTCAGTTGCTACATAGGCTACGTGATGTAAACAACAATAAATCCACGTTGTTATTTTCTTTGTGGATACAGATGCTATTGGTAGCAACTGCTAACGCTAATAGCCTACACCGGTCAGGACGTGTCGTGAATATGTTCTCTCATCCAACGTTGTCATGTTGGCGATCCGTTGTTCTTACAGCTGCCGGGCAAACTGCTAATAACACGCTAATAACACGCTAATAACACGCTACGGCAACACGATTGTTTCATGCCAAACACGCCACGTTAATGAATAATTAATTTAACTGCCCCGAGTCCCAACATTGGCTGCCACCGCCAATATGTTTACCTCTCTCGAGTAAACGCGGACCCAGCCTGTCAGAGAGCACCAACTGGACCCGAGACTAACTGTACCGATTCAGACCAGAACCCGAAGTCACGTCTTTTGAATGGACCCGAGACCCGATTGGGGTCGAGTCGGAACCTCGGGTTTTCGGGTTGTCATGTTGTTCCGAAGAGCTCTAGTGAACGGGGGAAGGTGCTGGCACCGCTGAATCAGAGGAGTCACTAAAGCTTTCCCAAGCTCTGTCAGAAAGAGTCTCCTCTTGAAACACGATGTTCCCATAACAAACATCTAATTGTTTACTTTGAAATGTGGAACAAGTGTTATAGATTTAGTTTGGAAGGTGTAGTTCATGTGGGGGGGGGCACATAAGCATGGGAATAAGGTGGGAAGAGGAGACACCTATTTTGTTCAGACTGAAAGGTTTATGTGGGGTGGTGTGTGTGTGTGTGTGTGTGTGTGTGTGTGTGTGTGTCTGTGGTGTATTTGTGGTTGTGTACAATCTGATGAATGAACACAATCTAGGGTCACCCATTAATTTCCTATGGCGGTCATTTTTGACCGGGAACACCACAGGTGTTACAAAGTTGAATAAACTACTCAAAATTCAGAGAAAGTGGTGATCAGCAGTTATACATGTTCAAATGGCTAGTGTGGAGGATATCATAAGGCCCTGAGACAATCAAATGTAAAACACAATATTTATGATTGATGAAAGTAGGAAATCGGTCAGATTTGACCTGAACACGACAGAAAGGTTAATCTTGGCATTCTTCTGAAGAATCCTGATGGTGTGAAGAGCTCTGTGATTTTGACTGCAGCCTTGGAGAATAAACCTCCGTTTTGCACCTCCGTCGTTGTCAGTGCCATGCTTAACAGCTGAATAGATTGCCTCACCAGTGCATAGAAATTAATAACTCTTACGGCTAAGAAGATTCCAAATTCTTGGCATTACAGTTGGCGTTGTCGGCAGGATCACACAGTGATCAGAAAACACAGTGGGGTCAGGTGTCGCCTGCCAGTCACTCGCCCTCATACAGTCCGCTACGAAGTTGCCCACGTCAGTCCAGGTATCCTCACAGCCCCTGGAGAGGGCCACATGTGGGCGGAGACGCTGAAAACACCTGCATTCTCCTGCAGGCAGATTATAATGTACATCAGAACAATCACAGGCAGTGAACAACTCTTCCTGACTCGGTGTCAGGGCCACAGACAACCCACTATGGCGTGTGGACCAATATAAATGCTGTGTGGTCAGCTTCTCACTGGTCTTCCCCTCCCCGTACCACTTCCGCTCATAAGCGGCGTCAGGTCCGAGGGACAAATGTGACGTGCAGTGGATTGAACCACCCTGCACCAGCTCCGTCCCGGCAGGCGAAACCACGCGTTGCACTGCCTGCAGCAGATGCCTTGTGATTTCACCCTCAGGAAATTTCCACTGATAAACATTTAACGGTGTGTTGGCAGACAGATGCACATACGAGTGAATTTCAGTCAGATCCAGTTTGATTACCTTGAGGCCTTCTGGCGTCGAAACGAGGGATAATCCCAGAGCGCAGATCAGATCACCGCCTAACAATGATATGGTACAATGCGGTGAAAACAGAAATGTTTGAACCTCTTACCGTCCACATCGGTACAACCTAGGGGAATCGTGAGGCTCTCCTTCACAACATGTCCAGTGGCAGAGACAGAATGTACGTATCGGCCGCTTAACTTTGGTGCAGACGGCAGGTCAGCTTCCCGAATAACAGAAATAGTGGCACCTGTATCAACCAAAAAAGTCACTGGGGAATCAGAGATAGACAAAGTCATTTGAGGCAATTTTTTAAAGCTAGGGTGATTAAGTTTCACATAACTGGCTGACAAAGGTGTAATACCTCTGACCAGACACTCAGTGTCAACAGAAAACTTTAAGCAGTTCTACACTGCCAAGAGCCAAGGACAGAGGAAAAAAAGTGATATGACGTGTTATCAGTGTTTGTAGTTCTCTGTACCAGTACGTGTAGTCATTACGTGCCACCTGGCACCACCCCTCGGTGGGCAGAGTCCAGATGACGTCACTCCGCTGTGCCTCCGGTGCCTCCCACCCTTCCAGCGCGCTGCCGGACTGCCGAACAACGCTGCACAATGTCTCACCACATTGCAGACGGACGTCAGAGAGCCATCATCTCATGTCGGCCGTCCGCCGTCGCTGTTGGGGCTGAGAGACAGCGTCAAGCACACAAATATATGCAGACATAGATCAGGAATTCACCTCAGTTCAGCGCCGTACTCGCCTGTGTGAGGCGTCAACGTGAGCGCGCTCAGGCACAGCTGCTATCAGTGCAGGAAGACGCTCTCTCCCCCGCACAGCTCCGGCCTCAGAGACAGTTAACCGTTAACTCCTGAAACTGCCCAAGCAGACATGCAGTTATCATGTGTATATGCCGTACACACGCACAAACCAAGAGTTAATGCGCCTCGCACATGCGCAAACGCCTACATGGACCATCGAGAACGCGCAGCACCAGAAAGCCTGTTGCCGGAATTAATAATCCGTTTATCCCTTTACATCATCAACACTAACACGGATCTCAAGATTTTTTAACCTGTGTGATTTGTCCGCAGTAATCTGCTCCGTATTTCGTTCCAACCTTAGTGCTTTAATTTTATTCCTTTCTAAGCCACGTTCGCACTCACGTCTGCAACGACCCTCCATACCATATCTCTCTCATATCATCAAACAGATATGCCACCGTCGCTGTCTGCGCCTCCAGAACCAGCATCCTCGCTCTCTCCCCTGAATCAGCCTGACTCCCTGCGCTGACCCAGCCTGCCCCATGCTGCCCAGCCGCTCCGCTCCGCTTCTCACCAGAAAAACTCAGGTTTCTCACTCGTCCGCGAGCCCGCGTGTCCCCAGCTGCGGGAACCCGTCTTGCCCCAAGATTCGGTCGTCACCGAATCACGGCACTGCCTCCTAGATGACCCCAAACCAGTCCAATCAATCTATAACACCTCCAGGTCCCCCCTTTTAATTCACACTAACAAATTTCGCACACCACACCTGGGACCAGACGACAACGGCGTCGGAGGCAGGGCCACCCCTCTGTCTCGCACGGGTGCTGCCCACACGGCGCACTCCAGGCAGCCAGGCCGCTCGGCCAGTAACACCACGGACCACCGGCGCTCACACGGATCCGGCACCAAAAGCGACAGAAGACTAATGTGCGCGCGACCCCACAGACCCAGAAACAGGCCAGCGGCAGCCAAGCGCACGGGCACAGAGCCATAACAACACAAGCACAGCCAGGCAGGGAAACACACACGCAGCCAACACACCGCAGTGTCGCAGGCCAGCAATCAAAAAAAGGAAAAAACACACTCACCAGAGCACAGGGGCCGTCCAAACTTCTGCCAAAGTCCCCGACCCGCCGCCACGGAGCCCCCTCACGAGGCCGGATTTCCAAGGTTAACGGAACTTGCGGCCAAAGGGAGCTACGCCTCCCCCGGTCCGGGGCCCGCAGCGGACGAGCAGCAGACAAAGCGCAGAAAAACCCCAAAAACGTGCAAAAAGAAAACCCAGGGACGCCACTGTAATGTCTTAAATCCAGCTACGCTTTTGCCAGGTCCAGAGGACGGCAAGCCTCACGACTGTGTGGCTGTGATTACCGAGGTTTGCTCTCCGAGACCTGACCTTCAACAGACAGCTCTGGTGAATCCGGACTTAATTCTGTACGTAGACGGCTCGGCGTTCAGAGACGAGCGTACAGGAAGGAACAGGGTGGGGTTTGCAGTCGTGTCAGACATTCTGGCATCCGGCTCGCTTCCACATCACTGTTCGGCCCAAGCAGCTGAACTGGTGGCTTTGACTGAAGCATGCAGATTGGCGAAGGGGAAGAGCGTCACGATTTATACGGACAGCAGGTATGGCTTTGGGGTCTGTCATGATTTTGGGGCGACTTGGAAGTGTAGGCGGTTTCTGAAGTCGGATGGAAAGCCTGTCCTGAATGCAGATAAGGTGGATGCTCTCTTGGAGGCCATCCTCCTGCCCACCTCCATTGCTGTGTGCAGGTGTCCATCTCATGTTAACGGGCCTGATCTGATTTCTACAGGCAACGCCCGTGCAGACGCGGCTGCGAAGGTGGCTGCTCGGTCTCCTGTTAACTATTCTCTCGTTTCTGCAGTGGCATTCCCTGAGGGAGACGACGTGTTCGCATCCCTACGTGCAATGCAGACATTCTCCTCCCCGGCTGAGAAACGGTTGTGGCAGCGGGACGGCTGTGGTCTGGTTGATGGCGTGTGGCGTGCAGGTGACTCAAGGCCGTGTTTGCCTAAACATTTTTTCTCCCACTTTGCTAGGCTGACTCACGGGCTGGACCACACATCCCCGGGGGTCATGCTGTCGACCTTGGCTAAGTACTGGTTCACGAGGGGTTTTTTCTCTTATGTGCAGAAGTACTGTGGGTCCTGCGTGAAGATGCCACTGGCTGCTCATCCGCAGCCTGACAGACCGTTTGAATACATCATGCTAGATTTTATTGAGCTCTCTCCTTGTGAGGGAAAGAAATATTGTCTGGTTGTTGTTGACATGTTTAAGGCTGACAGCTCCACAGTGGCGAAGGCTTTGCTGATGGAGATTCTGCCTCATTGGGGGATTCCATCTTAGATCTCCAGCAACAACGGCACCCACTTCGTGAACGAAGCGCTGTTGCAGGTAGGGAAGTACCTGGGGTTTGACCTCAGGAGACACTGTGCCTACCATCCCACCAGTGGGGGTGCTGTTGAAAGGGAAAATGGTACTTTAAAGTCCAAATTGGCAGAGTGTTGTGTAGAGGCAGGGTCAAAGCCGGGCTGCACATTAAAGTGATCGGGAGCGTTCCCGGCCCAAACCATCGATGTGGACCATGGGGACAACTAATTTTAACTATTTTTTTTTGTCACTTCTTTTGTCTTATTCTTGCATTAATATCAATTAAGTTGCAACCGCCCGTTGCATCATAGTGGATTAAATAGGTCCACAGCCCCTTCCTAGAAAATCTGTGGTTCTACTAACATGTTAGCAGCATAATTCCCCCCGACCCCTCCCACGTGTTTCAGGTGGTTTGGCCCAAGGCTCGTCTTTACTGTCAATCACACTGGCGTGAAACAGAAAGAGGCTGGGTGGAACGGAGAGGGCTAAAATAAAAAAAAAAAAGAAAAGAGGCGGCGGCCAAATGTGCCAAATTAACTGACATCTTCTCAAGACAAGCTGGTAGGTTACTGAAAGAGAGATGGATAATTGGCCTGGTTGTGAATTTTATCATATAACGTGGCGAGCGTTTGCAACTGTCACAACTGTCAACTTAAAAATGTCACAATGTAGGTAAAGGATTATCTATGCTTAAAGTACATTCATATTTCCATAGGAGAACAGAAAACGTGTTGCTTTAAATGCCAGTTAACCATTTTGATGAACAGAGTTGTTGTAGTTGTTTATTTGTAGCCTGCCTGTATAACCACCAACGCGCACAGGTTCACGCAATTAGACATATTAAACAGGTTGTGTAACAGGCTATTTGTTAGGGTATTAAATGCATGTCAAACGTGCTATTTAGGCTGCATTATTTAGAAGTGCTGTATACCAATATTGCGCTTGGTTCGTGGGCGTGGGGGCAGGTGTTATTAAAAAAAAATATTCTTTATAATAATAGGCCTAATAATAAAATAGGCAACTCGAGAGTGTGCACGTTCTACATGCCTTAGCTTCTCCGCAACTGTAGCCTGTTTTGTCTCGCCGTTATATTGTGCATTTCCACAGGCGCGCAAACATGAACAACTCAATGTTAACTGTCTTTTTCATGGTTCTGGAATGTTCTGTAGCATCAGCGCAGGATGCCAGAAACCACTGATGATCCAGATGAGGGCGGACTGCTGAAGGGCCAGGTAGAGGAAGACAGTTAGTCAAGATAGACGTTTATGATGTAAAATATGGCATAGTCTACAGAAGAAAACCATGATATGTGTAGATTAAATAGTGCAGATAATTTAACAAAATCATAATTAAATATGCAAACAAATTAATAAGTGAATGAAAGGATAGGCTAGATAAATAAATAAAGTGTGTTTTTCAGCAACATAAAGAACCCCCTAAATGAAATGTTTGTGTAGCCTCAGAAGATCAGGTGCCTGAAGGTGAATGCAGTCATGGAGAGGCCAGGACCACAGAGGAAACAGGTAGCAGGATTTAAATTAACTAATCGTTGAAAATGCGTCAAAATAAGACCAAATGAAATAGGTAACCACTGTTTAATCAATAATTGTCTATGTAACCTACATTACTTTTTAATTGTTATTATAGGCCTGTGAAGTCAGATGCTAAGAGGGAGGTGCGCACACTGTTATCAACTCAATATTAAATATCTTTTTTATTGTTATGGAATGTTTTCTAGCGTCGAAGCAGCAGACCATTTCCACTACTGATGATCCAGACGAGGGCAGGACTACTGAAGGGCCAGGTAGAGGAAGAGAGTTAGTCAAGATAGACGTTTATGATGGAAAATATGGCATACAGAAGAACAACAGAAGTTATGTAAAGGAACTTTGATTTGTGAAAGGACTCTTTATCATTATCTTTTTTTTATTTGAATTCAATTATACATTGTTAAAGGGGCGTGAATAATTATATGCCATAATCTAAATAAAATAAAAGGCATTGTGAGAGAATTGTTTTTTGTTTTATCTTTTTCTATGTACTCAAATTTGTCCTCCGTATCAGAGTGGCCTGAATTTGAATTAAATTCCCGGACTGAGAAAAGGGCCCACTCCGGCCCTGGGCAGGGTTGTCCTGGCTGAACAGCATGTCGTGTTGCTGTACATGCGGATGCGTGTGCGACCGAGGACCGAAGGCGAGGAGCGAACCTGAGTCAGCGAACCTGTGTCCGTTCGAGGTCCTACTTGGCAGAACACCACCGATGAAGTGCCGCCGGTGGGAGCAGCCGCACCAGATAAGTGCATCCTTCCATCAACTGAATTGTGTGAGAATTCTGTGTTGTCGTATTGCTACTACTGACACAGATTACCTCACAGGTGAAGGCGGCCCAGCCTGTACCAGCCGGCGGACCCCTGCACAGAATACAACTGGGCGATTGGGTTCTGGTACGAGACCTACGTCGGAAGCATTGGAAGGCGAAGCAGTGAAACGACCCGTTCCAGGTTCTGCTGACGACCCACACTGCTGTTAATATGGCGGAGGGGGCGACCTGGATTCACGCCAGCCACTGCAAGAGAGTTCCTGTTCCGACGCATGCACATACAATACATTCAAGACTGTTGTGTTCTGAATAAAGACTGTTACATCACATTTCCATCACCCATGGCCGCTGTTCGAGAAGACGACGATGGGACCTCCGGTCCTGCGACGACGGAGGGGGGGGGATCATGGGCTGAATATGTTCCGGATGTTGATTACGTTTATGTCGTTTTCCTGTATTTTTGGTTTCATTCTCCTGTGCCAGGGGCCTGCTCAGCCATGATCTGCTCGGGATGTGAGTGGGTCGTTCATAAGTCGCAACATGCTCTCCAAGGGGTTAGATTACCGTAGCAATGTACCGGGCGACGGTAGCCTCGGCACGAGGGTTGGGGGTAACAAATAGCAGTTATGTTTGCTCAGCCTTACCTCAGGCGGCTGATAGCGCAGTTCCCCTCACGCCTTTCCCGCTCACTGGAGCGGAAACCTTAGGGGTGTTAGTGGCGTTCACCGTGGGGATTAAGAGGGCGCTTCGAGACGCTGAGGGTCATCTGAGGGTAGCAAACATTTCGAGCCTGTTGAATAAGGGTGATGTGTCTGTTTTGATCGATGGTGGACTGCTGTTGCTTTGCAGCTCCTTATTCATTATTCCTGATTGTCATAGCATTTTCAGTCCATTTTAATTTGGACACGTGTGACTGCACAGATGAAGGCAAGGACTCGTTCTCTGTGATCGATCACTGTCATTTAGAAATGGTCTGAAAATCTGAAGGAAATTAGTTCCATGCCTGACCATTCTGGGATTTGATATATAATACGAAATTCAAATGTTGCAGATCAGCTTCAGGATCAGAGAGGTTTACATCTTTGTTTACAGCAAGTCCTTCATAAAGTCCAACCCTGTATGAAGCTCCTGGTTGTTTCTCTCGATCGTGTTCTCCACGTGGGCGGCTTCTGGGGAAAAGCATTTGTGGTCTCACTAGGAATGCTACGTGCAGAGTCTGACGTCGAGATGATAGTGAGGGGTGTCTCCACCCTTACCTGTCATCTTTAAATATCTCTGAGCTTCTCACTTAGGTTAATAATCTGGGTGTTAATGATTATCCTCAGGTTTAGCAAAACTTCTTTATAGGTATTCATGATTCGATGACTCATCATCACGTTAAATCATTATGTTTATTATCCCTGTTATCTGTTTCCATGCGTGAGGTCTGGTCTCATGTTAATCGCGTCTCAGTGGGGCGAAGTTCTTAGGGGTTTAGTTCCTCGGAGGGGTACGATAAAGTTGGCCGACGAGGTCAACAATCTGGCGGTTGATTGAACCTTTGAACCTTACATCCTTAGCCTCAGAGGGGGTTTGGGATGTCACAAAGGAGATGCAGCATCACAGGGACTCAGCGGAGCCCTGGGGGTTTGATCCGTGGACATGGCTGACCTCAGGCTCCTGGTGCTGGGTGTTTCTAAAAGTATTTACTCCAGTCCTGTTCATTTTGATTCTGTTTTTTGTTTTGTTTTTATGTGTGGTACCGTGTATACGCCACATAATGTTAAAAGCAATGACAGCATCTTTCTTACGAGATCAGAGGTCTGATCCATACCCCGACATCAACTGGGGCGGTGCACCTGCGGGTGCCTCTGAGAATTGAATGTTCTTTGCTTAGATTGTTGTGTGGCCTTTTTTCCCACTGGGTTTTTGGCCTAGTCTAGAGTAGATAGTCCTAGGGGGTCTTTTGCCGTTCCCTTTATTGTCGGAATCTGACAACCTAAATTATGATAATCCAAAATTCAAACCCCAAATTTAATCATTTCATTAATCACTTAGCTAATTAATCAACTGATTCTAATCTGAGCTGCAAACCCGTATGCATAGCTGGGGACGGGTGTTTGGCCGTCTAGGGGGTCACATCGAATAGAGTAGACCGCGCACCATTATTCCCTGTTTAGCTCGCAATTGTGGGCTGTGCCCTTTGGGGCGGGAACCGCGTGCTCTACTGTTGTGATCTAGATAAGCTTTAATGTATGCAAAGAAAATATGAGGTGCAAACTCAAAAAGTAGGGATTGTAAAGTTAAAAAATGCATCCTGAGCCTAACGGCTCTGAAGCCTTGACTTTTTCCCTCTAAACCTGCTGTCTTTTAGGTCTGTAGGTTACATCCAGAGCTCCAGCAGGGTCCTGCAGGTGGATGAGAGGCTGCTGGCTCCATCGCCTATCTGATTTCAGAGTTAATAAAACTTCACACCACGAACATGAGAGAAACTAATCAATCATAAGCGATCAGTTGACTGTTTTATCGAGACTCTTTATTCATTCTTTTTCTCTTCATTTATATTTATCAGTTGTGTAAAGTACATGGGCTTTGTTGTCTGAATGAAACCTGTTCTGCGAGGAAATGTTCCTTCCGATTTAAACAACATCTAACAGACAGATTTGTTTCTCAACAACTGGCATCAACACACCTGCTGTCATTATTCTGTTCTCTGGAACTGGTCTCCAGTTGACTGGAACTTGACTTTACTCCAGAAACTGAAGGAAACACCTTTTCTGTTCCTCCTCCAACCTGGAATGATGGTGTGTCTGAACTTTCACAGTACCAATTACCCACAAAGTTGTGGCTCCAGTCCAGGGATCACCTGAGGCTCAGATCATGATCAAGTATTCACCTGTCTGCAGGAAAGTCTGCTGCTGCCTCTACAGAAAACTTCACACCACAAACATGAGTGGAGCTGATCAATAAATCCACCCACTGAACCTCCGTGACCACAGCAATGAGCAAATCTGTGTCATCAATGCAACGTCTGCTTATTAAAAATCCAAATCCAAACCCAGAAGCTGGAACCCAGAAACCAGTCGTTGGTGATGAGAGCTCAGTGGTCTTTCTTTCTTCCATGTTTCTTTCTAGAAAGATTGTAAAGTTAAAAAGTGCATCCTGAGCCTAACGGCTTTGAAGCCTTGACTTTTTCCCTCTAAACCTGCTGTCTTTTTCAGGGGTGTCAATTCTCAGCGGATTCGCTGATTTCAGAGTTTTTTGCCATCCTGGGGGTCATTTTTGAGATACGTTCAGATCCGGTTTAATATTTTCGGGGGGGGGGGGGGGTACCCTCCACCCCCAACGTGATGTGAATTCTCGATTGCGATTGGTTGATTGAGTGATTGAGACCAGAGCATGCGCAGTGAGCCCGTTGACAATACAGCCACTATCACAGCCAGATCAACGGTCAAAGTAAGCCTGAAACACATATTTTCTGATATTACTTCTCCCTTTCTTGTTTGGATGGATGATTATTAGCTTTAAATTCATAGGAGAGATGTTTATTCCTCATTGTACTTATTTATTGTTAGACAACGCGAATGAAATATACAGCGCTTCTCACCACTGGTAGATGTATGTAGGAAACGAAAGCTCGTCTGCCTCGTCACCGGCGTGGTCCTGCTTCGTCCCGCTTAGCAATGTAACCTCCAAGTACATTTTAATTGCCGATTTCTGAAGTGCTCAGTTTACATATTAGGGCAATTATATGATCATTAAATTTTTAAAAAAAAATCTCCCGACGCTGACCCCCTCCCCTCTCAAAATAGAAAACTCCTCGAATCTACATGATTCACGTCGGTCTCTCTTTTGACTTCAAAACGGCAAATTTCACTGGAAGGTGGGGGATTTTCATGCCTTAAGTATTAGTTATTCAGTAGAGCTTTTTGTGATTTAAAAAAAAAGAAGCTTTAAGAAAAGCTAATGTTCAGAGTTCCAGGCATCAAGTAGACATGTTGAATTTAACATGCTATTTTCCATAACTGCTTACTAAAGTTTTGGATCCATGTATCTTGTTGTCAGTGATGTTTTACTGTTGAAGTTCACCAGTGACTGAATCACTAGTCATTCTGAATTTTTGCCTTTAATAGGCAACTTAATTGTTTTATAACAACTACTTTTATTTTTGATATCTAACCTCAGCCTTATGCTCAGTGGATTCTCACATTAGCAGGAATAATTAAACTTTGTGCCATTTTTATCTTTTATTTTCTGTTAAGGGAAAGTAAGAATTGGATTTTAAGTATGAGCAGAGTTTTGCAAACCTGTGAATTGAGCCACACCAGATTGCGAGTTTTGCATTTCATTATGTAACGTCAATTATCCCCCCAGGTATATTGTAAAGGCTTAAGGCAAGGGTGTCAAACTGATCCGAAAGGCTGCAGGTTTTTGTTTCAACCATGCAGAAACACAAAGAACATTTTTTTACTTACAAATTGTAAGTAAAACATTTTCTTTTCACTATCAAACATTTTCAGTAAAATGTTTAGTCTGTTGGATCTTCAGTAAGTAAAAAATGTTCTTTTCATTATCAAAGTAACAATATGGACAAATACACAATGCTGTGCTCAGAATGCCTCCTAAAGCACCTCCAAATTTTCTCGAGGCCCCCCGCCGCCGCTTCAGTGTTTTTTCCAATTTCCCGTTGACACCCCTGCTTTTAGGTCACAGGATTGTTGTCTTTATCAAGTTGCTGAGTTATGTCTAGAAAGATCAGAAGACTTTACAAGGTTATGGGTTGCTGTAATTTTCCATCTGATGCAGAATAATATGAGATGAACTGCCCGCCTTTAATCTTGGCATTAATCTTCTTCTGAAGAATCCTGATGGTGTGAAGAGCTCTGTGATTTTGATTGCAGCCTTGGAGAATAAACCTCCGTTTTGTACCTCTGTCGTTGTCAGTGCCATGCTTAACAGATATATGTTTATTGTCCCCGTGGGGAAATTTGTTTGCAGCAAAAGGTACACATGGCAATTTGACAACCATAACATAAAAAAACAAGGACACAGAACCGAAACACAGACAGACACGGTGCTACCACTCCTATATGGTATTCCCAGCCAGCTGGGGTGCTATTTCCTAGAAATATTTAAAAGTTTAATGGCTTGGGGTATAAAAGACTTGTTTGCCCTGTTTTTAGTAAACAAGGGGGGGCAATAACGCCGAGCTGATGGCAACAGTTTAAAACTGGAGGTAAGTGGGTGCCTCTCATCAGCCACAATGGCCTTTGCCTTGCTTGTTACTCTATCTTTGTATATGCTTTCGAGGCTGGGTAAGGTGGTTCCTAACAGTTTGCTGGCTGTTGTTACTGTCCTCCTAACAGAACTCTTTTGTGCCTCAGAGGCATTCCCAAACCAGCAGATGATGCAGAAGGTTAAAACACTTTCAATAAAAGCACAATAAAACATGTGGACCATTTTGCCATTAACGTTAAAAGACAACAGTTTCTTTAAAAAGTACAGTCTTTGTTGGGCCTTAGTGCACAGACAGTCAGACCAATTGTTCCATTTAAGTTTGTGATCCAGCACAACCCCAAGGTACTTGTATTCGGTCACAGACTGGATCACCTCTCCTTTGATAAGAGTGGGCCGAAATGAATTTTGCTTCCTGAAGTCGATGGTCATTTCCTTTGTCTTTAGGGTGTTGAGGACAAGGTTTGCCCTCTCACACCATTTAAGAAAATGGTCAAGGACTGGCCCATGCTCCTCTTCTCCATCATGCAGGAGGCTCAGCTGAGGCAATCTAACAGCTGAATAGATTGCCTCATCAGTGCATAGAAATTAATAATCCTTACGACTAAGAAGATTCCAAATTCTTGGCATTACAAAGATCCTTGTTGGAGAATCTCCAGCAGGAGGAGGCAGAACACATCACCAGATGCTGAACTTTGTTGATCATCTGTTAATACTAGGGATGGGCATAATTAATCGATGAATAGATGATTGATCATTAAGAATTTGGTCGAAGAAATTAATTTTCGTCGATGAACCGAATGTTTTTTTTGTTTTTTTTTTAAACAATCCGAACGTAGGTCCTCAGTGTACGTCCTCAAACAATGCGATGCATTTCGCTGTGCCACCAATAGAAATTTGCCACCAGGGGGCAACATTTCACCATCACCCTACCCTGGCTGGCCTCAGTTGTTACATGCGAGCTTCTGTAGGTCGTCGCCTAATCATGAAGCGGTCGCGGTGAAGTGTGGCGTGGAACCATTTTAGTTTAGAAAATGACCAAGTGTACTGCAATCACTGCAATGCTAATTACAAATACAAATAATCGCCAACGACAATGATGTATCACTTGAACAACACGCATCCAAGCCTTGTAAAGGACGGTGGAGGCGGTTCATCATCAGCCTAGCCTAGCCTAGCCTAGCCTAGCCTCAACTCGGTGTTAGCACGGACCAGTAGCTGCAGCGCACATCGAGCACACAACAAGCGCATCTTTTTAAGAAACAAAAAGCCTGTAATACTGGCGCCTTGATATAAATTGTCCTTGTTACGTAGTCTCCTCGATATCTCTTGTTTTATTATCGTTGTTTTTTTTTAAAGAAAAGAAACAGGAAATGTCACGTTATTCTCGACCACAAACATCCGGGCCACTGAACACAACTGGGCATGCGCGGGCCATAGCAACCAGGCCATAGCAACCAGGCCATAGCAACCAGGCCAAAGGGGAAAACAAACATCACACTGATATCGAGAATATAGATAAAAATGTTAATGATTAATCGATTATTAATCATTAATTCTCCCGACGATCGACGAATAAATCTCGACCAAATGCCCATCCCTAGTTAATACTGTAAATTGTTGTTGTTCAACAACTTCTTCTGGTTTTCTGACGTTAACCGTTCTGGTGGAAGTTCAGATTTGTTCGCACCACCAGTGAAAATGCATGAACAGTTAGTGACACCCCAGAAGGACACCTCTAAATGGTTTTGTAGTACTTGGTGTTTAACTTGGTTCATTTGATGGACTCTGGTTACTCTGAGCTGATCACAAAAGTGATCTGGTTTTCTGGATCAGGACCACCACTCACTTCCTTCTTCAGACTGACACAGCAGTTCTGTGCTGGAAGAAGTTAATGCCCTGCATTTCCATTTAAACTACACTATATTACTAAAAGTATTTTTAATTAATGGCATGTTTGATCTGTAGGTTACATCCAGAGCTCCAGCAGGGTCCTGCAGGTGGATGAGAGGCTGCTGGCTCCATCGCCTATCCAATTTCAGAGACTCTTTATTCATTCTTTTTCTCTTCATTTATATTTATCAGTTGTAAAGTACATGGGCTTTGTTGTCTGAATGAAACCTGTTCTGCGAGGAAATGTTCCTTCTGATCAAACAACATCTAACAGACAGATTTGTTTCTCAACAACTGGCATCAACACACCTGCTGTCATTATTCTGTTCTCTGGAACTGGTCTCCAGTTGACTGGAACTTGACTTTCCTCCAGAAACTGAAGGAAACACCTTTTCTGTTCCTTCTCCAACCTGGGATGATGGTGTGTGAACTTTCACAGTATCAATTACCCACAAAGTTGTGGCTCCAGTCCAGGGATCACCTGAGGCTCAGATTACTCAAAATCTGAGCCTTAAGTGCTCATATTACTAAAAGTATTTTCTCACCCATTCAGATGATCAGAATCAGGTGTTCCAGTCACTTCCATGTCCACAGGTGTATGAATTAATCACCTAGACATGCAGACTGTTTCTAGAAACATTTGTAAAAGAATGGGTCTCTCTCAGGAGCTCAGTGAATTCCAGCATAGAACTGTGATAAGATGACACCTGTGAAACAAATTCCTCTCTCCTAAATATTCCACAGTCAGCTGTCAGCTGGATTATCAGGAAATGGAAGTGTTTGGGAACGACAGCAACTCAGCCATGAAGTGGTAGGACACGTAAACTGAGGGTCAGAGGATGCTGAAGAACAAAGAGGTCACCAACTTTCTGCAGAGTCAATCACGACAGACCTCCAAACTTCATGTGTAGTGCAGAGAGCTTCATGAATGGGTTTCCATGGTGGAGCAGCTGCATCCAAGCCATACATCACCAAGAACAATAGAAAGAGTCAGATGCAGTGGTGTAAAGCAGCCACCACTGGACTCTGGAAGCTGTGATTAAGACGAGCCTACTCTAGTCTTAGCTCCTACAACTATGGCTATAACTATTAGCACCTACACACTATAGTTTAGACTAACTGTAGGCTTTACTAAACAGAAATGTTTTCAGTTTGGTTTTAAAGATGGAGATGGTGTCAGCCTCCTGAACCCAAACTGGTAGCTGGTTCCATAAAAAAGGTTCCTGGTACCAGAAGGCCCGTCCTTCAAACCTACTTTTAGATATTCTAGGAACGACGGGTAATCCTGCACTCTGAGAGCGGAGAGCTCTGTTAGGAGCATAACATGCTATCAAGTCTGTTGGGGATTTGTCCGCTAGTAAACTTGTGATAAACCGTTTTTGGGACATGTTTGTGACTTCAAAGTGTTTTAGGTCATCTCATCTGGGTCATTTAGGTCATCTCAACCTAAATGACCCAACAATCTGGCCCAAGCGAGTCTGGCCAGAAGATGAGGTGATATGGGATGATATGACGCAGGCTATGGGGTGTGTTGTATTCTATATATTTGTCTGACTTTAATAAACGTGGCTCTTTCCTGTTCTCAAAGCCTGTTGAGTTCTTTAACACTAGAACCGCCAAGGGGGCAATTTTTACCCCCTTGCATTTTCAAATGCCTGTATTTCTGTTAAAATAAAACCCCTACACCTGTAAGTTCATGACTTTTCCTAAAATGGATTTATTAATCATTGAGTGAAGTTTGGTGAGTGTGTGATAAAAAGAAAAAATAATATGACCATTTATACCTAGAACCGCCAAGGGGGGTAATTTTTACCCCCTCATATAAACGCTGTACAGCTGTCACTTTTCGCGCCGCGCCCTTCCTGCCACTCCCAGTTGCTTAGCAACGATCGAAGCTTGTGGCGTCATCGGACTTTGACAACTACTTCCTCACTAAATCTGTCAACCAAGCAGGAAAATTTTAGACATGGACCCAAAGAAAAATCAAAGATTTATGACAGCCAAAGAAGCCTGGCTCTTGTACCAGGATCTGAGTGAGGGAGAGTCGGAAGGAGGAGAGATCACGAATGATGTGAGTGAGGAGGAATCGGTGGCGGGAGAGACCGATGACCCGTCTTTTTCACCAGGCAATGAGTCATCATCTGAGGATGAGGAGCCAGTTTTATGAAAAAGGCCCTGGTTTCTGGTGACAAGCGAGGGGTCACCCGCCACTGAGTCCTCAGACACAGTGGGGGCTAGCGGAAATACTGTGACAGGTAAATTCGGCAATCAGGCATTTTAGTTTCCTCTGGTCCTAATCATTTGACATTTTAGCAAGGCTACGACCCTGACTGATCTAATCATACATATTTACATTGATCAGAGCCAGCTCCACCTGTGAGTGAGCCACATGAGACGGCCAAGGACGGGACGGTTTGGAGACCCATAATGCTGGGACTGCGGACCGGGAGAGCCCAGTCCCAAAATGTCCTTTTGGAGAGAGGCGGTCCAACTCCACACGCGCGCCGCAACATCGACGGCCCTATGAGTGCGTTCATGTGCTTGATGGATCAAGCGATGCTCCAGCACATTCACGACTGTACAGTGGCAGAGGCCGCCGGTGTGGAGAAGAGGGCTGGGGCTGGAGCCTGGCTGAACTCAAAGCCTTCATTGCGCTCCTCTTAGCCAGAGGAGTCCATAATGGGATGCACGTGGACGTAGAAGACATGTGGTCCAAAGAATGGGGGCTCCCTTTCTTCAGCACCACCATGTCACGCAACCGGTACAGGGAGATCATGCGCTACCTGCGCTTTGATGATAAGGACACCAGGCACACCCGGCTGTCCCAAGACAAGTTTGCGCTGGTGAGTGAGGTGTGGGACAGGCTCGTGGAGAACAGCCTGGCGTCCTATAAACCAGGAGCAGAGATAACAGTTGATGAGCAGCTCTTCCCAACCAAATCACGCTGCCCTTTTACCCAGTATATGCCGAATAAACCGGATAAATTCGGCATAAAATTCTGGCTTGCTGCTGACGTGGAGACCAAGTACATGTTAAATAGTTTTCCATATCTGGGGAGGGATTCCAGCCGTCCAGCAGCACAGAGCCTAGGGGAGAGTGTGGTCATGAAACTGATGGAGCCCTTTTTGGGAAAAGGAAGAAATGTAACCACAGACAACCTTTTTACTTCCCTCCCCCTCACCCACAAACTCCTGGCAAAAAACACCAGCCTGGTGGACACCATAAATAAAAATAAAAGATCGCTGCCTCCTTCTGCACACCTGAAAGCAGACCTGTATGACACCAAAGTCATGCAGAGCGACCGTGCAACAGTGACCATCTACCAGGGAAAGAAAAAGAAGAACGTGTGCAGGATCCCAAGAAGGCGGGTCCTGCTCTCCCGGGTTGTATGATCCTTTGTCTCTGAAAATCCAGATGGTCCAGTCACAGTCTGAGTTAATCAACAACTGATTGTTTAAGCAGTTTCAAACTGGTGATGGGGGTATAGCGGATGTTGCAGTAATTAAGTCCAGATGTCCAGTCCAAACAAAGGTGGTGTGTTTGCTACAGGAAAGGGGGTGTAACTAAATACGTTGATCTATGCCATCGCATAGTCCTTTGAAGACAGCAGGTCAGGAGGTCGTGATCCCAGTGTTGGGTCATAAAGCAGCCACCCTGAGGCCTTCACCAGCCAGACTATAGGCAATAAAGTTTTAGCTTTAACTAAAGTTAAATTCTAAATCCTAACAAATCTCCACTCAAAACATGATTTATTCATGTTTTCTAAATCAACTGTAGCAAAATATCCAGTATTCTATATGTATAAAAAGATTTCTATATCCCTCTTTATATTTAAGAAAACCTTTTATGTGAATCTTAAATATACTCCCGACCACCCAAAAACATATAAACACATCTTGTAATGTTTCATAGAACTGATATACACTCATAAACTCTTTAACAACTGTATATCATAAAATATGAATAAAATAAACATCCGTAATGTATTTAATTATTGAGTTCATCCCAGTTTGAAGAGAAGGAGATCCAAAATGTCAGTTGACAGGCCAGCGTGACAACTCCAGATGAAGTGTAAAGGTGACCTCCAATGGATCAAAACGATGTGAAAAAATTAATGAAATCCTCCGATCCTCCCGAGTTCACATAAGCACGTCAGAAGGTGTTCAAGCTCTATAAGCCTGGCAGATCATCCACTCTGCCACAGGACTCTTTAATGGCACCATAAAGGGGGTACTCAACCTGCCACAGAAGGACACAACAGAGGTTGCACAAATAACCTTTATCTAATCTATGTTAGTTCAAAAGGGGTTATGGCAGACTCAGAGATGTTATGGATTAGAAAATATTCTGCAATATCGATATGTGGATTCAAATCGGCTCACCTTCCGATTTGTTATAATCCATGATTATTAAGAAACTGTCAGTACTGTTATAATGTTAAAGTCAAACTTTGTGCAGAAACATGTAGTATGTATGTTAGGAAAATATAGGAAATCATATTAAAAAAAAATAAAGTGGTATCCTTGTAAATTCATTACGATGAATATAAATTTAGAATGGTAAATCATTTATTCCCTTTTATCACTTACAAAAAGCCTTTCCACTCACTTACAATTATCCTTCCTTTATTATATTTCACTTTATCACCTTCATCCTAGTGTCTTCCACTCATGTCCTTCAAAATTATAAATGTCTTCACATACTTTCTCTGTCCTTCTTTAATGCATTCATATTTTCTTATTCCCTTCTTTCTCCACTCTTAAAAAAAAGAAAGAAAAGAAAAAATGCCTGACACTCCCTCAGGAAGTGATACCTAAGACCGACCCAATTATATACAATAAATAAACTAAACCACCAAGAAAGGATGGAAGAGAGACACAACTCAAGACAACTGCCGGCAAGAGGCCATCAGAGCCACAAACACAGCCCCACCCCAACTACAGCCACATCAAATCAACCATGAAACTCCAGACGTCACAGCTTCCCCTGGAATCGGTTTCCTCAGACCGCAGAATCTTTATATCAGAACGTGAAAAGTTCATTGAACAGTCCTTCGTGTCCAGCGCGAGAGCCCACCTTGCTTTCAATGTCTTTTGGACATCGAACAAGTCCTTTGTGTCCAGTGCGAGAGCCCACCTCGCTTTCAATGTCTTTTGGACATCGAACAAGTCCTTTGTGTCCAGTGCGAGAGCCCACCTCGCTTTCAATGTCTTTTGGACATCGAACAAGTCCTTCGTGTCCAGTGCGAGAGCCCACCTCGCTTTCAATGTCTCTTGTAGATCATGCAGCAGCAGAGTTGAGATCTTTAGAAACAACATCTTTCTTGACCAATGCGTTGAAGATTCGTCTTTAGAGGAAATGTGTGTAGGGGTCACCATGAAATCCAGATCCACAGAGACCAGAAGGAGCCATAAAGGAACCAGGAGCAGAGTCTGCAGACGTCAGACAACTCCTGTCTAACAGCCCCCCCGAGTCGTAAATCTCTCCATCCCCTCACGGCACTAAAAACAAACTGAATGTGACCACTAACTTGGAGGACTTGTAATGTTTAACTGCTCACAGCAGAAAAAAAAACAAAAAGTGTAAAACACAAGACGTCTAAGAAAAACAGAACTCCATCCGTCACAGGAAAGAAATCCAAAAACAAAAGTCACTAATGCGACTAACCCCACAAAAAATTCCAAAAGCATTTAGACAAACCCCCCAAAAAAATCAAACTGCTAACCGCCGTTCACAAAAATAATCATAACCGCCCTATCACATCATCCAAGCATCATTTATAATAATCAAAACTATCCCCCTTTATATTCACCGTATCGAATAATATGTATGAATAATATAGACTGAGGCCTCCTGACCAGCCAATTTATTAATCAGAGACCCCTTATATATTTCTATGAAACCAATATGAGTGAGAGACTCTGCATAACATTAAACCCATCACCTCTAGTCCCACAGAATAAAAGAAACACAGAAATAATATGCAAAAACATGTCAAACAGAATAGAAACTTCATCACAGCTACAGAGAAAAGTGTTAGTACTGACATCAGCATGTATAACATCAAACATTTTATGAAAACACACATATAATAAAATTCTCCCACACATTGACCTCAGTACACCAACCTTCTGGTATACTTCATCATTATATCATGATCTATAAACTATATCACATAATATTATCATAATACCAAGTTAAAGCAAATCAATAATACCTCATAATAATACCTGGCCTGAGGAATCATCAGACTCCACAGACATAAAGTCATTGGGTATAGTCATAGTTTTTGTCCTTTTGTCAGGTAAAGAGGTCTATTTTCTGTCAGTTCCGGACCTCATGTCAGTTTACAGTTAGTCCTGTCAGCAACCAGAATATAACATGGGTCATATCCAGTATTGTCAGGTTTGTCTTCGTAGGCCATCACACACACACACACACCCAAAAACAAAAAACAAAATAAAATAGAATAGAATAAAATAAAATAAAAAAAGGACCATGGTCTTTGAAGAGCTCAAAAAGAATGAAGAGGAACACCTGAGAAAAGAGGAGAGAAGGGAGGGGGCTGAGGGAAAAAAAGAAGCCCAAGGAGGGGGTGTGCAGAATGAGAAAAGGTTTTATTTTTCTTTTCCAGTAATGCCATGTATCTGTAGATCTTCAAAACCATAGATATTATCATGTTCATGTGAAATTTACTTCATCATTCTCAATTTAATCACCTATAATCACCTTGCTGTAATTGAATAAACATTTTCCAACTTCTCAACCCCCCTTCAACAACTGCAGGACAAAGGAGCACTCATCCGTCTCACTAGAGGGAAGGGGGGGTGAAGCATGTCCCCCGCTGCTGTAAACTCTCCACAGCACCCTCACTGCCTCTTATCAAAATACCGATTCAAAACCAAAAGCATTATCCGACCAGACATCTCGATAAACAGATTCACCAAACACACACATCAAATATATCCCTTATAAGGTGAAAAGATGAACGAGGATTCACCAAACGTCACCCATTATCTTCTGCAGCATCTACCATTGACCCAGAGGCTGTGAAAAGATTGTTGGGTAATCTGAGAACAAGGGGGGGGATAATGCTGACTGCATTATACCATCGCAACCAGATCGAGCAGAACCCGAATTATTACAATTTCTGGCCCAATGTCCCTGCTGTCCACAACGAAAACATGAATTCCGAAGACGTCCAGAATTAGACGTCCGATTTTGCTTACGTCCCCGATCCGGGACACCACGTCTAATCAGAAATGCTGCATCAAAGGGACAGAGGGGTCGAAGAGCACCCTCCGTCTGTTGTATTATTGTCAACCGTATTTCGTCCAAAAAACAGTGGCAATCCGCATAAAATCTCTCTGCCTCACCTAGGGCTTTAATAGTGTTCATCTTCTGAAAAACATCTGCATGACAATTTTGCAATTCAGCTGCTGCCAGACAGCTGAAATGGATCTTTTTTTCGGTCTCAGATCCTTTTTTTTCAGTTTCACATCTTTTTTTTCAGTTTCAGACTTTTGGCCCTGATCTGGCGTAGGGGGCGTGGCATCAACTGAGAGGGGCGTGGAATCATGAGTGACAGCATAACAGAGAAGGCTGGGGACCTTCCTCAGTCATGTTGCCTTCAGGAAACGTAGGTTGCAGAAGATATCAGTAGAAGTATGATTCAACTCTTTATATACACCATATTCACGTGATTGGCGGTGGAAAAAACTGACACTAGTGACACATTTCTGTTTAAAAAGCTGTTTTAGACTGTACTTGGCACCAATCGCAGTATAAAAGCAATAAACTATGCCAGACTGTACAGTTCAACAGCCACACTCTAAAGTTTGACATTTCCCACTTTCCACATACTACCGTGAACGCATCGCAGTATCGTTTGCGATGGCGTCCGCTCCGCCAGGACCAGCCGCGGGCCCCAGCACTCAGGTAAGAAATGTTAGCTACTTTTTCAATAGATGCTCTGGGGAAATATCTTAAAAATTATAATGATGTGTAGCGCGTGTAAATAGGTACATAAAGGGAAAAGACGTCTTTAGGTGGGGAAAACTGGAGATTAAACATAGGGCTAGCATTAACTAGCTTTATGCTATTACAGTAGCTAGTGGTTCTGAATTTTACAGTCCTTACAGCACAGGTGTCAAACTGAATCCATAGAGGGCCGGTTTCCTGCATGTTTTAGATGTCTTCCTCTTCCAACACACCTGATTCAAATGAAGGGGTCATTATCAGGCTGATCATTTGAATCAGGTGTGTTGGAAGAGGGAGACATCTAAAACATGCAGGGACACCGGCCCTCCATGGATTCAGTTTGATACCACTTCCTTACAGTATATAGCTCAGGTATTTGTCTCTAATGTGTATTGTCTTTGTTATTAATATCTGTGTTTGCCAGAATGTCGACTATAACTCGACAGTGGCTGCAGCTGCACAGAGCCTTATAAACGTGCTCACACAGAAGTTGTTAATTGTTAGTGTTAGCTTTTCACAGAGTTAGTTTACATAGTATAATCTCTGCAGTCCTCTTTGTTGTATTCTGATAAGTTTGGCTATGGTAGATGCCTTCCAAGTTTAGCTCACTTTACATATGTCTTAAGTGATAACTTGCATGCTGTTTGTTTGTTATAGGCCTATGTATGTGTGTGTAACTTAAATAATTTAATCAAGCCAGTTCACTAATGTAAAGTGACGTCTGTTTATTCTAGGAGCGACTGAAAAGGGACTTTCTCCAGAGACTACTGACTAAAATTTCCCAGGTCACGCAAAGACTGCCCTTAGATGTAGACTATTTACAATTTGTAGTCAACCAGGAGATGCTTCTTTTTAGGTCGTTGTTGGGCCAGGTTGAGATGCCACAGGATGTAGTCAATGCTTTGACTGAGCTTGCAATGCTTGTCAATACAGAGGACAACTCTAATCTGACCTCTAGTCAGGTGCAAGTGTTGCAAGGAGAAATGGGACGGCCAAAATATGTTGTGTCTCCTCAGAAACTACAAAGCCTGATAGAAATGTCTCTACCAGTGTCATGGATTGCAAAACATCTGGGTGTATCTGAGAGGACAGTGAAACGGCGCATGCACGATAATGGCCTTTCCATAATACAGTTCTACAGTAACTTAACTGATGAACAACTGGACAATTTGGTGAGGTCAGTGAAGGCCAGGACACCACATGTAGGATATCGAATGATGAAAGGAATCCTGCAGGCCATGGGCCATCGTGTTCAGTGGGAGAGAGTGTCGTCATCCATGCATCGTGTAGACCCTGTTGGTGTACTCTCAAGAATGACAAGATTGGGGTGTGTTGCAAGAAGGACATATTCTGTTCAGGGTCCCCTGCACTTGGTACATATCGACACAAATTTATAAACTCATCAGGTATGTCATACATTTGATGTTTAAATGCTATTTAGATTCAAGATTCAAGATTCAAGATTCAAGATTCAAGACAACTTTATTTATCCCTTGGAGGGCAATTCGATTCGGCAGCTCGCTCCCCAACACACACATTAAAAAAAAAAAAAAAACATACAATAAAAACACAGGGAAAAAAGTTGGCAGCTATGTGCAAAATCTGCAATTTGTTGCATAAGAAAAAAGTGCTAATACCAATAAATACATCATATATATATATAAAAATTAAAAATTAAAAATAATTAAAAAAAATAAAATTAAAAAAAAAAATAATAAATAAAAATAAATAAAAGCCTATACAAACACCGGATGAAATCTATCCAAGAAGGTACACAGTAACTAGTTGCACAGTACAGACCAAACAGATTCACAAGGATAAATTTAACAACCGGACAGCAGAGGGGATAAAAGACTTGGAAAAGCGATTGCCCTTACACACAGGTTGGGCATAACGACGTCCTGAAGGCAACAGTAAAAATTCTTTTGCTAAAACATGTCCAGAGGTACCCAGAATACTGCGAGTCTTCCTCAAAATCTGTTGTTGCCATAGGGAACCTAGGTCTTTCTGCTTGAGTCCAATAATCTTGGAACAGATTTTCACCACACTGTTGAGACTATTTCTGTCCCTGAGTGACAGGTTGTTGAACCAACAGATAAAAGAATAAGTTAAAAGGCTCTCAATGAAGGACTGATAAAAACGACAGAGAATCACTGGACTGACAGAAAAGGAATTCAACACACGAAGGAGATGAATCCTCTGCTGTCCACGTTTGACCAGTGCTTCAGTGTTGATATCAAATTTAAGCTGGTTGTCAAACACAGTGCCCAGATATTTGTAGGAGCTGACAATTTCAATCTTCTCTCCATCTATGATACTCTCAGTGAAGGCCTGCTTGTTACGTCTAAAATCTATCAACATTTCTTTAGTTTTGGATGCATTTAACTCTAAAAAGTTGTCCTTACAAGTTACAAGTTGTCCTGTATTGTACATTTAGATGTACAATACAGGATGAAACATTAAAAAATAAAAATGTAATATGATTACAAATTTTACGTGACATTTTTAACACCCTTGTTTTGTATCAACAAGTTAATGCAAATCTATACAGATACTAATTTAAACTGATTTTGTCCCCCCCCCCCCCCACACACACACACACACACGCCCAACCTCTCCCAAAGATATGGCCTTGTTATTTTTGGAGGGATTGATGTTTTCTCACAAAAAGTAATTTCTTTTTCATCAATAACCATTATTTATAGACTAAGTGAGATGATGGTTGAAAATGACAGATATGGGTCTACTGCTAAACTTGCTGTAGGTTTTACAGGTCCTTTTAATGGATCTATATTTATATCATTATCCATCTTATACCACATAGCAAACATATCTGGTGTGAACAAGCTTGTATTTACATACATTTATAGGTCTGAAAAATGCTTGTATTTATCTCCGCTGACTTAAATTCTCTGCTCCAGATCATGTACCTGGGTGCTGCGACCAATAATAAAGCATCCACTGCACTTGATTTCTTCTTGGAGGCAGCGCAAAAGTATGGCTTTCCATTAAGGTAAGACCAACAAATAGGTGAGGCTCATTGTGGTACTCATTCCTCATTTATGCATTGGCTGTCAGTTAAATATGTATAATGGTTTTTATATGTTAGTTATCAAACAAATGTTATTGGCAATCAGCTCCAGTATTCGTGTTTGAATAGTTTGATCATTTCAACTGTTATGCACATCAATGCATAATGTTTTGACCAGTGAGATGACCAGAGTTATGCACACCTACAGATGTCACTCGTTTCATTTGACGGATACTACAGTATAAACCTCCCTTTGACCATAATGTCGTCAGCAAATGCAGAGTGGTGCTATCTGTATTTCTGCTGGTTGACTCCAGGGGAAGTGGAGCTGTGGAACCAGATGTATGTTTGTTGTATGACTCTTAAAAAAAAGACTTTTAATTTTAGCTGATATTTAACTTTAACAGCTCTTCTGTGAACTAAGTTAAATAAATCTGTGAAAAGTCTATTTGGTAAGAACTTTGTGAAAAATGAAAGCAATACAGGTGGGAAATGAATGATATCAAGTAACAAATAACTGTGTGCATGGCAATAACTGCATGGCATTCATCTGTGCAGCTGATCTGCTGTTAACAAGGCATATGATTTATAGTCACAGAGCAGCCTACAGGCCAGTACTGCAGCATACCGGGACAAACTGACACAATGTTTTTTTATACGTGTACCTTAAATGGCCAACTTATAAAAACTTTTATTTCTTCATGTGTGTGTGATGCATTCTCTTTAGAGTAAGAGGTGACCAAGGAGTGGAAAATGTTGTCATAGCGCGATGCATGTTCACTATTAGAGGCTGTGGAAGGGGAAGTTTCCTGTCAGGAAAGAGTGTGCACAATCAAAGGTATATTTTTTTATAATATTCAGTAGAATTAATCATGTCAGATGTTGCCTTCCACAGTCATACTTTTTAAAAGTTCAAACATACTGTACAAATTAGAGGGTAATTTGATGTTTTCTTTTAACAGAATAGAGCGTTTGTGGCGAGATGTGTGGATGGCTGTTTCAAACGTGCACTACGAGGTTCTTCACAGCCTTGAGGATGAAGGAGTTCTAGATCCTTCTGATAGCATCCACCTGTTCTGTGCCCAGCATGTATTTCTTCCACGTCTGCAGAGGGATCTTGATGTCTTCCGGGTGGGTTGGGATAACCACCCTCTAAGAACAGAGCAAAATCTGTCCCCACAACAACTGTGGACATTGGGACTCCTCGAGAATCCTGTTGATGCTCCAGACCTGGCAGAGGTACCAATTAAAAGTTTTTTTTTTTAAGCAAACATGGTACACTGTTATACTTTTGTCCAATGTTCCTATATCATAT
>JAGFBZ010002422.1:0-33085 GCA_018398805.1 Hirundichthys speculiger | reverse complement strand
GGAGGGCCCCTTGTCTATATGAGCGTAACCCAGCAACCAGGTAAACGAACAATTTTTACCTCCGCCAAGGAGGTTATGTTTTTGCTGGCGTTTATCTGTCTGTTTGTCTGTCTGTGTTCAAGATAACTCAAAAAGTTAAAGGTGGATTTTGATGAAATTTTCTGGAGTTGTCAGAAATGTGAAAAGGAAGAACTGATTTCATTTTGGCTGTGATCCGGAAGAAATCCTGGATTCTGGATCACTGGATCACCAGTTCCTCTCTTAACCCTCACTGGATCACTCTGGAACAGATTAGGGCGAAATTTTCAGGTAACGAGACTACTTCCAGAACCAATTAATTTCGTAAGTAGAGGTAACACTGTATATCATAGTGGGTCTTAGCATCAGGAAAATACAACCTCAGGTGAACATTATATAACTTTATTTTCACTGTTCTAATATTTAGTTGAAGTCATGGAGGGCCGAAGACCAGCAGCACCGGGCTGCAGCTAAGCCTCTTAAATCCTAAAGAAGCAGTAAGGGGGTGCTTAGTATTACCCTCATGGTTATATGCTTGTAAAATACATAAAGAAACTGTGAAAAAACTTATTTGACGTCGTCTGTCTGAGGTTGTGCTTGAATGATAATAAGATCCACCACCATCAAAAGATCTTTATGCTGTTAAAAAAAAAAAAAACAATGAAGGTTTAGAACCATAATTATGTATTCAAATGTATGATTTTATCTCGATATAACATTTTATTTAAGATCACGGCAGATGGATCACAATGTAACAATATCAGTTAGTCTGTTATCCTGGGAAACTGGAACGTGCACGTGCTTCTGCAAGAAAATATACACTGAAGTCTTTGCTGCTGTTGCTCCTGTTTCACGCTTTCCTGCAAATCTGTGCGACATGAAGGCAAATGGCGTCAGTGGAAGAAAAACCATGAAAGAAAAGAGATGAAGGAAGCCGGTTTTTAATGCGCATGCATGACGAGGACGACTGTCTGGGTTAAGAAGGGACACACAGACATGAAACGAGTGTGTGTGTATGTGTGTGTACGCTTGTCTCGCTATTCCTGTGTGGACCAACCTTTGACGGACGACCTTTTTTGTGTGGCCATTTTTGTTTGTGAGGACATTTTGCCCGGTCCACACAATTAAAATGCAGGAATGTGCATGTGTGTGCGTGTGTGTGTGTGTTTCTACTTTGTACCCATTGCTGCAGGTTTTCAGAGAGGAATCCTGGAAACATCAACTGAGCCAACGACAGTGAAGAAAAGTGGAGGAAAAGAGATGAAGAGCAGTGAAAAAAGGAGGAGAAAACTCACCACAGAAGATAAATGATCCGAAAATTTGTTTTGATTTGTTTTTTTTGTTAAATCACTGCAACATGTGAGAGGTTTTCATTCATGTCTGAGCAGGAGTCAAACATCTTGTGCTTGTCTGCATTAAAAAACAAAACTATTAGAAAAAAAAGCACCAATAAAAGAAGTGAAGTTGCTGTTATTTCTCCTCATGAGATCAGAGTAAATCTGAGTCACTATTGTGACCTGCAGTCAGGTGCATCATCTGTTCAATAACAGCAAAAAGCAGATTCAGCCAGAAAACCTTTTACCTCATCCAGAACGTGGGTGGAGCTGAAGATGTCTCCCTGCAGGTGAGAAAGAAAAAAAAACAGATTAGAAAAGCTGAAAATCGGTGAGACGTAAAGGTTAAAACTGCTCTGCGTAGTCGTGACGCTGTTCCTGACAAACCAGCCTCAATACAGTGATCCCTCGCCAATTCGCGCTTTCAGTTCTGCGGTTTTAGTTATTCGCAGATTTTTCAGAAATATATAATATTTAAAAAAATCAAGAAAAAATTGCGGAAGATTCACAGGATGTTGTGCCCGTTCTCTTACAGCAAGAAATGTTGTGAGCCAGCCTGGCCCCTTTAAGAAGGTAGCCTTATGGGTAATGGTGTGGCCTTATGGGTAATGTAGTGTGTGTGTCGTGGGACGGCAGAATGAAAACGAGGTTAGATGAAAAGTGTAGTGAGCATCAACAGCAGCCCAGCGTGTATAGATTTACATTTTCTGTTAACCGACAGGAGCCCAACAATACAACCTGTGTGATGTTACAAGTTCCTGCAGTGACAGAATAAAGTTCCCGTTCCATGCAGAGAAAACCGGACTTTTTCTTTTGTTGTTGTTAGCGTGTTAGCCACTAATTACGAGCCAAAAATAGCACAATAGCAGCGGTTTCTCTACTGGGGTTCAGAGACCAGAGGCTGTGAAGGTAACAGTTGAGCCGTTGTCTTGTTTCGCTGCAGTGCCTCGCTACTTTTTTGCGGTTTTTAAACATATTTTACGTTATTTAGGCTCAGGGGGCTCTGTTCGTGGATTTTGATTTTCGAGAGGGCGTGCCGGTCCCTATTAACCACGGAAATTTAAGGGATCACTGTACTGCCCTAAAGACCTGCTCATGACCCTGAATGTCCTCTGATGCGTGAACCTTCTTCTGACGCGCTGCCCCCGTGTGGTCAGGAGTGGTATGACTACATAAAGTGGCTTTAAAGAGTTGCTTTGACATCAACTGACCTCTTGGCCTGGAATATGGTGAACTGATGGCTGTAGAGACAAAATGAAAACATTTATTATATTAAAAAAAAAAAAGAAACAGCTGCAAATACACAGAAATAACCTCCTTAACGCCGCAGATTATTTGTCTCACGGTAACCTAACCTACATTGGTTAGGTTTACTACTTTTCTTTCTCTTTTCTTCTTTCTTGTGTTGCTTAAACCCAATCAGCTAGTTTAAAAAACGTTATTGACTGAAACTGTCTGAACTAGTATGAATCAGCTTCAGTCGCATCGGATTAAGTGACATCTAGTGGTGACACGGTAGATTGCAGTGGGCGCTACTGGTTGCAGTTAAAACGTGAAACTCCTCAGTCTAACACAGAAATATACACAGGTCGAACAAACTTTAAAAATGAAAGGAGGAGGGAGGGGACATCCTGAAAATCACCGAAGGGAAAGAAGCAGAGCGGCGACGACGGTGGAACCACTGACCTTTTCTCTGCGTATGAGCTCGAAGGCCGCCAGCAGCTCGCCGGCGCTCTTGTCCCCTCGACGAACGGGGAACCAGGCCAGGCGGGGCGACGGAGTCAGGGAGGGCTGGCAGACGCAGCGGCCCATGAACTCATCTGCTCCCTGCACATTTACATCACAGCATTACGACGCGAACACTTCGCAGCAAAGCTTTCTGAAACACGGCACAGGGGAGCACTCAGCGCTCGAAACGTGACAAGCCGTCGTCAGTAAGCGGGGCCGGTCCGGCCTTCGGCGCTGGTCCGAAGTCAGAAAACACTGTTGATGTTCACAGTCGCACTCACGTATGTGTCCTGGTCGTAAAGCTCCACCACGACGTTGGGGGGGTTGGCCATCGTGGCCTCGGGGTCCCCGAACATCTCGACCTCGTAGAAGATGAGCGTCTGGTCCCAGGTGGGGTTGAGGGTGTTACGGATCGTTACCGTCTTCTGGGACTGATGGAGGAACGAGACGATGGCGTAGGGGTCTGAAGAGAGAGTAGAGTTTATTTCTCCCGAGATTTAATCCTTGTGAGGTTTTTAACCCCTTACCACTCCTGTAAAATTAGCCTATCCAAGGCATACCCAAAGTAAATTGAAAGCTGTTTTTGAACTGTTTGTAGCACATGGATGGTTTTGGTCTCTTTTGAAAGGTAACACTCTGAAGTTTTTCCCCCAACTGTCAAAATCACTGTAAGTGCTACTAGCATTGAGTAATCTAAGTTTGAACACACTGAATTTTTTTGTAAACAGATGTCTGCAGATGAGTGCAGCTGTGACTTATTAGCTGGAAAACACAATGGGGACCACAGCATGAAGCCTTACCTAGCGCAAGTTCAAATTTGATAACAATACCACAAAAAATTTGTATTTTACACATTTTTAGAAAAGTCCAAAAGGACACTTGGATAACCATGGCCACATACCAAGGATAAAAGTCATAACTGCCTTTAACTACACAGCAAACATAGCAAACTATTCACATATTTACACACATTTACAATTATAACCAGTTACAAGTCATTTGCAGCATTTTTTATATAAACAAGCCCCTCAGTAATTGGCCACTGACGCACGTTTTAATTTATTTGCGTTACGCAGGTATTTCCTGGTTGTGGCTTTGTCTCCGCCCCCTGAAGCGACACATCGCTGTTCTCAGAATTTCATTGGCTATACAATGACGCCAGTCGCACGATTGGTTCTAACTGGGTCAGTTTTTACACGACACAATGGGGGCATGGGCTTCCTTTCAACGCTGGCCCTCATTGGCTATTGTGGGCTGAGGACAGGACAGAGAAGCTGCTATATGGACGTACGAGGTGTCAATCTAAAGGTCAGCTGACACCCTCCATTTTAAAACCAAAGAATCCATTATGATCCACACAAACAGCGAGTCACAGCGAACAAAGCCCGGAAGTTCGACCGTCGACCCGCAAATATTTTAAATGATGTAGTGGCTGTTTGTGGATATTTACTGGTATAATAAAACATTTTGGACTAAATACTTTACTGGATTGGATCGACTGCACCTTTGTGAATGTAACCAGACCATTTTTGTGGGAATATTTTGAATCGGACGACTTCTATAAGGCTTATAAGGTGAGTTGAGTCGATTTTGTAACTGTTTGTTTGTTTATTTGTGGTGTGACACAGGCGTTGATTGTACCTGCTGTTATGATTATACCCTGAAATAGTTTGCATCGATTGAATCACAAGAATCTTAGCTTTCCAAAGATATGTTGCATGAGTACCTCACGTAATATATGAGCTGTGTAAATTACGGTTTAGTTTTGTAAATTACGGAAATTACGGACTGACGGCCCACGGGCAGGCCGTCGGAATGGTAATGGGTTCATCTGCACCTTAGTGATTTATTTAACAAAAAAAAAAACTTCAGGTTTGTTTTATATAGTCAGGAAGAACTTATCTGGACTTCAGGACTTATTTCGGGCTTCGCTGACATGCAGCAACACGCACACTCAGCCAGACCAGCCAACAAAACGCAGCAGCTTGGATTATAGCATACACTGCAAGAAGCTGAACGCACCAAGATGTAAATGGTTGTTTACTGCATTAAGGTTGGAAATACTGTTTACTGACCATTTCAAGATCAATCCGTGGTTATTCATTTTAGATTCAAATAATGCATGTTTTATTTTGCTTTGCTTATTTTTAGGCAATATTAAAAAACAGAAATATAATATGTTCAGGTACAAGTCACTTGAAACTAAGGGTGAACTCCAGTTCCTCCCTTAACCCTCAATCTCAACCCACAATCTCAAAAATGCGCGCTCGCGCTAAGTGCAAGTGCTGTCCCGATTCTAATAACGTCAAATTGAGGGACGAGTTTGAGGGCCGTATCGCCCTAAATATTGAGATTCTCCGGCACCACCCTTTGAAGTAAGGGCTACCCAGAAGGCACTGGGTAATTCAACCAAGACATCTTCGAAAAGGATGGCGACAAAAAAGCTAGCTACAAATCTAAGTATTTTTGTAGTTCTTAAAGATATAAATGTTACAAATCCATCTTATGGTCTTTGTTTAAGACGTTTTTCAAGGATTAACATCATTGTTGCGTAGCGTTTTTAACTTTACGATGTTTGCTGCCGGACCGGCGGTCCCGACCGGCTTCACGTTACTTGTATACCTTGTTGTGTAGCGACGGAGGACTGAATAATGTATCCTCTATTGTGTTATTATGTGCATGCCAAAGCAGTGGCATGCACATATTGTAATGCAGTAAAATGGCCCTCTGCGAAGCAGAGCAGGGGCATCTTGGGTTACACCGCCCTCACTATGGAAGAAAAAAAATCAAAAAAAAAAAAAAACGACTGAGAAAACGACAAAAAACGCGTTTTTGAAGGCGTAATATTAGTATCCAGGATGGGTTTCCCTTTTTTTTTTCTTATTCCGCATCATATTTTGTCCGTTAATAGGGGCATAACCGTAAGGTGCACACATGCATGAAATATATCAAAACGTAGGTCTCGACCGTGCGATGCGGGCTATTACTTTTCTCCGTCAAAAGTGTTACCGTGGCGACGCTAGACGCAAAAACGGCGACTTTTTGTCCCATAGAAATGAATGGGATTTTGCCGGATTCCGAGCAAATCTGCTCAAATCAGCTCAAACCCAGCCCTCTTTGGAGCTCTATAGCTCAGCCATATTTCATCACAGAGACACCATTCGAAGTTTAAACGGGTCACAAGACTTTGACCTATGACATACTGAAGCCGTGTATTGTTGTGATTTACGGTCTTTGAGAAATCGCGATTTACGTTTTATGATTTTTACAAGATCTTCAAAAAACCCTCCTCACTCTAGTGATGTCATCACGCACTCTAGCTCCGAGGAGAGAAGAAAAAAAAAATTAAAACTGCCTTTTCCTTTTTCACGTCCACTCCTTTTGCTCAACCTACATAAATTATACATCAAAACGTAGGCATTTTTGTCCTCTTTCGGATGATGTGACTTCTGTGTCTGTGTGGTGTTTAGTTTTCCGTCAAAATAAACCTAGAGTTCAAGGTGGTCCTTCCCAGCTCCTATATATTCTATTTTCTTGGGGAAATTTTTCAAAAGTCTCGTCTGACAGGAAAAAGTTTCATATTTTTACACTGCCGTCATTTAAAAACCGTAGACATTTGAGAAAAAAAAGAATATATCCCTGTAATGCTGAAAGCCTTGTGGCGCTCACGGTTCAAGAATTTTTTCAAAAACTTATTCGGTTTTGGAATTACATCCGTTTGTTCGGGACATGGAAAAATCGGACTTTGACAGAATCAACAGCCTACTGCTCCAGAGGGTAAATTTATACTTTTTAAAACTGCTCTAGTTTAAAAACGGAAAACATTTACGAAATAAAATATATATCACCGCGTAGCTGAAAGCCTTGTGGCGCTTCCGGTTCAAGAATTTTTTCAAAAACTTATTCAGCTTTTTGAATTACAGCTGTTTGTTTGGACACAGAAATCCAGATTCGGACTGACTGGAGGCAGTATAATTAGGAGGTCGCTGCCTTTTTTTTCTCTCTCCTCCTCTCACAGACACACATACACACGCAGGAGGAGCCGCACATGTGACTGGCTCCCCTGAAGCCCCGCCCCTTTCTGCCTGTTCTTCACGCACAGTATATGATATATTATGAGAATGATCACAGCCTTGACTCACATATGAGCTTTAGTTCATCCCATTCCTAATCAATATTATGTGGCTCCACCGTTTGCAGCTTCAACAGCTTCAACACTTCTAGGAAGTGTGTTTATTGGGGATTTTTGACCATTCTTCCAGAAGTGCATTTCTGAGGTCACACACTGATGTTGGCCCAGAAGGTCAATATCCCAGAAGTCTTCTATCAGGTTATCCGCTGACGGGCGGCTTAATTGGCCACGCCTCAAAATTTCTCCGAAATTTTCTAGTTATTGTTATGCAGTAAAATGGCCCTCTGCGAAGCAGAGGGCCATTTTAATCAAGTGTGCTGCAAGCGGGCATGCACATATCAAAATTTCTCCGGAATTTTCTAGTTTGCTAATATTAGTTAGGCTTTCAGATAGGCTGTATGTATCAGATATGATCTGATACATTTCAGTCTGAAGACGTAACTGCACTCAAGGGGGTCCCATTTCTAAGCCGCAAGATAACCCCGAAACTTACTTTCAAGGGTTGAGATTGAGGGTTAAGAGAGGAATTGGAATTCACCCTAAGTTTTTAAATGTTTATCTTTTAGAGTCATTATAAAGTCATTGCCAATCAATTTGGAGCTGATGATTTTGCAGTGAGAACGATTATTCGCTAGTGGAAGGAATTCTGGACAGCTGCTAATCTTCCCGGGAGGAGATGTCCCAGCAAATGTCCCCTCAGGTCAGATCAACGCTCTGAGAGACACTCGGGAAAAAACAAACAAGAAACCCAAAAACAACATCTCCGATCCTGCAGGCTTCACCGAGGATATTAAAAGTTCAAGTCCACGACAGCACAGCTGGAAGAGGAGCAAACGAGCTCGGTTTGTTTGGAAGGGTTGCCTGTCTACAGACAAAACAAAAGAACGACCGAGGCTCACAAATAAACCAAAAAGGGCCTTTCAGGAGGAAAGGCTCACCCTCCGTCTAGCAGCTGAAGCCGAGCCAGAACTGGATCATGCAACAGGAACGGAGCGACACGAGAGCAGCTAAAAAGTGAAAGGATCAAGGTACTGGGACTTTCTCTTCAGAGTCCAGACCTGTGCAGGAAAAATTAAACGAGCTGAATCCGTGTTTTAAAGAAGAATAAAACAAAATTCCTTCGGTAAGCAAATACAAATCAGACACTGCTGTCAAAGGTTGATCGACAAGCTTTCGTTAAATAAGTGTTGCTCTGAGGTCAAGACCCGCAGTGATCAGATGATTCATATCATGTTTAGCGCGTCTGTGCGTTAGTCCAAACTCTTCTGGCGTCCCACACAGTGACATCAGTAACTTGGGAACGCTGGGCTCGAGACTCAGAGCTGGGAACGCCACCCAGGGAGGCCCGCTGTTCCAGGTTACCGTCACTCTCTCTCTCTCTCTCTCTCTCTCACTCTCTCTCTCTTTGCATGCAGACGCACACATGCACATGCACATGCACGTACAGTTACAGAGACGGGGCAGTTTGTTGTCTCAGGCCGGGATAACGAGTCTCCGCGGAGCCGTTAGCATCAGAATAAACAGAAGCTAAAATGCATTTTCCCACCAGCCCACCGTCAACCCTGCATCTAACACACATGCACTCGTGCACGCACATACGCACTTGTACTGAGACACCACCCACGGTGACCCCGTCAATTGCTGTCTAATTCCCAGCAGCCCGTTCGCTCATGTAAACAGCCGTCCGAGCGGCCCAGCGGGTTACGTAAGTCTGTAAGTGTGTTTTTATCGACTGTGTCAAAGACGGGGACGGGGAATGGGTGATGAGAGGAAAGAATATAGAAACAACAACGCTGTTATCTCCACTTTACAATGACTGCTAGTTGCCTTGTTGCCATCTTTCTTTGGTGAAGTGAAGCCAAACTTTGGAGCGTTTGAACCTGGAGGGCGCCATTGTTGTTTACAACTGCAATGCTAACGTGCTAAACCGACGTAACTTAATCACGTAAGTGCTTTCTGGAATTGACTGTGCGTAACTTGCGTAAATTACGTGAGATTCGTGCTGGTTGGAATCGATAAGAGAATTGCTAGATAAACTGCCAAGCGATTCCATGGAACTGAAACACACGGAACCGGTTCTCTAGAGGAACCAGTTCTCGATTCCCAACCTTACAGGTGGGATAGCAGGTGGAAGATTGCGTTCTTTGCGAGCTGTAGAAAATAGCGGCTGTAGGAGATCTGACGGAAGATCGGGCCCATAGTCCGCTGGTCTCAGTGTTCCCGCCACAGTCAGGCAGGTTAGCGTGCGCTGCTGCTGTGTTGTCCGGTAAAAAACAAAGCAGCTTCACCTGCGCTCCCGCTGTCTTTCTAGCGTGGGATGTGCATGCGCATGTTTGTAGATGTGGCGCCGTTTGAGTTCATGCTTTCCAAAAATCAAGAAGGATGACTTAAATGAGGCCGATTTCAAACAGCCCGTCGAATGCTAAACAGTCACGAAACAAACCATCAGCTGCCTTGAGGGGACGATAGGGAGCATTTACTAAATCAGAATAGTCACAAACTGAGGATAGTGACCAAACATATCAGGTTGTGGATGCAACTGGCTGAAACGAGTTTCCACTGAACTCCTTCAGAGATTCAATTCAGTTCATTATTCCCCGAGGGGACATCCGTTAGGACAGGATGAGAAACTCCACCATCCAGGGTGGTCCCTGCTCTCTGTCTGGTGGCATCCAGTTAGGAACCCCCCCCCCCAGACGCCTTAATGTGGAGGTGTTTTTGGGCACGTACGACCAAGCGGAGGCCCCCGGCGCAGAGCCAAGACACCCTGGAGAGATTACGTCTCTTCGCTGGCCCGGCAATGCGTCTCCGTTACCCCTCAGGGATTTTCAAGAATGTGAATGGAGAGACGGAGGTCTCTTTGCTTCGGCTAGCCGCCCCCACGGAACGAAGACGGAGATTCGGAAGGAATGATGTTTTACTGAACGTCTATCCTCAGTGTCGAGGCTCGCCACATTGGCGATGGCCAGTTCTGTCATGGTCATGGAAGCGCCATCAACGCAACAGCAGTGACAATGGTGGAGAACTCATTAACCAGTAGGACTGTAACGATACACTAATCACGTGATACGATACATTGATATTCGGCTCATGATACGATATTTATCGATATTCATCTTACATTACATTTACATCATTTTCCGAAAGATTTTAAATGGACAAAGCGATAATTTTGTCACAATTTTGAAATTAACTGGGTAGAATATCGCAATATATCGTGATATCGCGATATTGTGATAATATCGTATCATGAAACATATATTGTGAGGTCCTTGCCAATACCCACCCCTAATCTGTACTAGGGCTGTAGCGATACACTAATCTCGCGATACGATACACGATATTCGGCTCATGATACGATATATATCGATATTCATCTTACAATACGTTTACATCATTTTCTGAAAGATTTTAAAGGGACAAAGTGATTTTGGTGACATCTTGTGAGTGTTCCAATGACTTTGTTTGAATTAATTGAACTGAAAGCATCAATTACACATTATATGGCTGACAGGCAGCTTGTAAATGCTGGACAAAATGAATAAAAGATGTGTTGAGAAAAATAGTTTCATTTATTTAAACAGTGCAAATTGTTGCTTTCAAGCTTTTAAAGGTGGGACACGAGGGTTTTGAAAGAAGCTTAGAATATCGATACCCACGGCTGAAAAATGAATACTCTCTGGGGAAATAAAATATCGATATATATCGAATTGATAAAATCGCTTAGCTCTATTAACCAGAGTGGTGGATAAGACAGAGCTGCACACCTGTGGCCACATGTACAAGAAACCTTTACGCATTCTGGACTGAAAGGTTCATCCTACCAGATGCTTCCTATCTTCACCCAGAGTCACTGAAATACTGAAATCGTCCAAGGTAGGTGAAATAATTAGTTTCATGGAGCCACAACATCAGTGTTCATCAACATTAGCTGGTTATCATAGGCCTTTCAGATATCTTACGTTTTAAATGCTTTCTTTGTTTTTTAATATATATAAGAGAGAATTACCTCTGATACTGTTATGGTTGGGGCTGGGTGGGTTATAGTCTCTTGGTTTTTTCTTCTTTGTACTCTTAGTTGGTCTATTTTTCTTGAAATTCTTTGTGTTCAGCTTCTTGTTTTACTTTAAAGGTCTGTCTGTTTCTTGTTTTTCACTTCACTTCCTTTTGTTCATCTCCTTGATTGTTTGCACCTGTGTCTCATTGTTCCCTCTGTATATTAGGGTGAATTCCAGTTCCTCCCTTAACCCTCAATCTCAACCCTCAATCTCAAAAATGTGCGCTCCGGCTAAGTGCTAGCGCTGTCCCGATTCTAAGAAAGTCAAATTGAGGGACGAGTTTGAGGGCTGTATCGCCTTCAAAATTGAGATTCTCCGGCACCACCCTTGGAAGTAAGGGCTACCCAGAAGGCACTGGGTAATTTAGTCAAGACATCTTTGAAAAGTATGGCGACAAAAAAAGCTAACTACAAACGTAAGTATCTTCGTAGTTCTTAAAGATATAAATGTTACGAAACCATCTTATTGTCTTTCTTTGAGATTTTTTTCATGGATTAAACATTGTTGTTGCGTAACAAATATTTTTTTTTACTTTACAATGTTTGCTGCCGGACTGCCGGTCCCGGCCGGCTTCACGTTACTTGTATACCTTGTTGGGTAGCGACGGAGGACTGAATAATATATCCTCTATTGCGGGGGGTCACGCAACTCCGATCCGGATCCGGACCGGGAGATGGTTCTGTCTGGACCCGTGACCAATGCAAAAAATAAATTGTGTCATTTTCACAGAGCGGTTTTGAACGACCGTGGATATTTACAGCAGGCGCTGCTACTACAGT
The DNA here is from genome assembly GCA_018398805.1 of Hirundichthys speculiger. Classification (NCBI taxonomy): domain Eukaryota; kingdom Metazoa; phylum Chordata; class Actinopteri; order Beloniformes; family Exocoetidae; genus Hirundichthys; species Hirundichthys speculiger. The sequence continues at coordinate 21,036 of JAGFBZ010002422.1, read as the reverse complement.
TAATACGGTAATATAGCTAGCAGTCAGAGACGTAGCTTGGAAACGCGTGTTTATTGTTGGCAGCGTAGCCACACATGTCCGAAGTCCATCTCTGACATCACATCATCTAGAATACAGCGGCCACATGCAAATTCATTCAAAATTAGATCCCCAGAATTCATTGCACCCCCAAATCAAACCACACCTACATTATTCCTAGCAAACCTAAAATCAGTCACACAAGCACAAACGGAAGCACTGACGTTAGCAACGGCGCAGGAAGAAAGCAGAGTAGATACCACGGAGACATGACTTTCTAGAAAAAGTGAAAGGTAGACACTAAAAACCTTGATGCAAGATACGGAGTTTGCAGAAAGGGAAAAAGACACGCCCATTTCCACACCTACAAAGTGAGTAAGGGAGTCGGCATAACGGGTAGCCGCTTTAGCGAGCGGAAGATTGCATTAGCGGTTAGCGGAGGTTCCTAAACCTGCAATTTGCGGGTAGTGGCTAGTAGGAACATTAAAATGCATCGGAGGAATGTTTTAAAGATGAATGGAGAGCAAAATACATGTTTATACTCCGAGTCGGCATTTCCAGGCCTGTGTGCATGTTTGCACTTTTTAGTTAATGTTTCCTGAATGTACATGAGTTTAACTTTTTTTACTTAAAGCGGCCTTTAATTTGAGAAAAAAGGACAGTTCAAAGAAAAATGTTTTATGAAAAAGTCAACACCCTTTTTTGTTATTTTTAGTTTTTTTCAGGGTTTAATTTTTTCACTTGAAGAGACCTTCAATTCTTCAGGCATGGACTTGAACTATTATTGATTTTGTTCTGAGGTTTCACTTTTGGTTGATTTGAAATAAAAGCATTAAGCTTATTTGACTGCATGGGACTGCTTTTATTTATGATAAAAGATATGGAATATGTTGGAATATTTCCTGCATTTGAGGTTTAAATAAAAATGAGTTACTTTTTCAAAATACGTAGTCTGGCTCGGACCTTCTACTTGGGCAAGATTTAATAACCGGACCTCGGTGACTTTTGATTGAACACCCCTGGATTATGGTTTCCTTGCAGTCCTGTCCTGTCAGCCCTCTGTTCATTTGTTCTGGGTTTTTTGTATAAATAACAAATACTTTGTTTGTTGGATCCCTGCCTTCTGTTCTCCTGTATTTGGGTTCATGCATGTCTTTGGACTGTGGGAGGAAGCCGGAGTACCCAGAAGAAAACCACGGGGAGAACATGAAAGGCCCCTGCCAAGGTTCAAACCAGGAACCTTCTAGCTGTGAGGCAACAGTGCTAACCGCTAAGCCACCTTGCTGCTTTCAAGTATCAGCAAAAACATGTTTAAAGTACTTTACACAAGAATGAAAAAGACAATGAGCAAAGGCAGAAACCCCAACTAACTACAAGGCAGAAAGGTACAAAGGAAGAAACAGGAAAAATAAAGGTTAAACAGAAAGATGGAGGAGCAGATAAAAAGACAAAAGTCAACCAGACCAAAAAAAAAAGAAATCCCTCTTCCTTTAATCAAGGCCACCAAGACGTCATGTCATAGCAGGTTAACACACAAGTGAAGCTCATCCATCAGCTCCTTTCAGCCATTACGCTGCACGAGTGTGTGTGTACGTGCACGGACACGCGTTAGCTAATGAGGATGAGCAGACTGATTTATAATCAGGCTGCTGCCAGAGACTCTTCCTCTTTCTGACTCCTTCTTGAAGCAACCTCTCATCCATCACATCCGTCTGTCGTCCCGTCATCCCTCTGTTTTTAAAAGCTGCTCTTACATCCGCATCTGTGACAGGTTTCTGATTAACACGCAAGCTAGCTGCGCTTCCCATGTTCTCTGAGTAAATCAAAGAAGGAAATGTTCCCTTTCATGTGTTATTTATTTATTTTTGCCAGACACAGAGGGCTTGTTTTCTAATTAAAAAGCCATTTCTGTTGCAGTCAAATCTCTCTAGCTAGATAGTTAGCAAGATGCTAACGTGCTAACTTGCCAGCAAGTTGCTAACTAGCCGGTGAAAACGGGAAATGTGCCGTTCAGGGATCAGGCACAGGTGGTTTATTTAACCTCCGGAGCTCCAGGCTAGTTTTTGAAGTTGCTTCCTTAAAAAAAACACATCAGTTCAATCAGAAACAGCCGAGTGGCCGACTAAAGTGAGGAGCAGCGGTTCTGTGAAAAAAACTGGCACTGATGAGATACAATACAACCAACGTGAGAGTTTAATCTCACAATTAAGATTTTCAGAGAAAATAACTGAGTGAGTAACAAGGCCACCTGGTCCTTTTTGAATTTACTTTAATAGAAGCTACCTGAGTACCGTGGAAACCAGCGCTGCTACTTTCATTCACTAGGTGGCAGTAATGCGTTGCATTTGGGGCTTTTTGCAGAAACGACCACTTGATCTGCAAAATTGAGCAGTACAGATTATTTTATGTAATTTTCTACCTTTATTTTCTACCATGATGCATGACTGCGATGCTGCAGTCGACATCACATCGCTACAAAGCAAAGAAGCTACACATGTATCCCTTCATGGCTGATGTGACGTGGGTTAACGTGCACAGAGAAGATGGAAGGCACCGATTTGGTGTGAGAGGAAAGACAAAACAGATTAATGCTGATGTGCTGAACCTCTTAAAAGGTTCCTGGCTCCGCCCCCATCATTTTGACAGGGAACATATCAGCACTAACGGCTACGCCAGAGGTGATCCTGCCTATTAGCGCAGGAAAGATCGGAAAAGGCACAACTCTGCAAAGTCCTGGATGAGTCCGGGTGCTCCCATGTCACATGTTATGTTTTGTCTACTGTCTCGGAGAGGACCACTACTTGTCTCACAGTCGGTGTTTATCTTTTTTTTTTCCTCGCCAAAATTCACAGGAACGTAGCCTGCAATCTCTTGTGAAGCTCAGCACGTCAACATTCTTCACTTTTTTGTTCTTATCCTTTCACTAAATCAGTTTCTTATTAGTTTTTTTTTTCAAAACCGGGTGTTTTCTCTTCTTCCAAATGCAGCGGTAACGACCTGTTTCGTCTGGTGCTGCCACCTAGAGGATAGCGTTTTCTTCATACTCAGGTAGCCCCTATTGGCCTTGTAGAGCTTCAACTGGCTGAAGCCAGCTGGCAGCTTTCTGAAGCTAACCCTAACGCTAACGCTAACCCCCAGGTGCTGTTACATCCAAACCTCCACCAGCGATGGGGAAACCAGGGGCAGCAGAGCTGTGTGGGTAGAAGCTTTATTTTACATGACATCAGGGACTTGTAGCCAATGGCAGACTGCAAAGTAGAGGAAAGGGACTGTCTTTAGATTGAAGAATGCCATAATGCTTTTTGAGAGCACTAAGCAGCCCGTCGCTGTGAATGCACATCTGGAGAGTGGAGGCGGAATGAAGAGGGATCACCAGTGCCTCTTTACCAGTGTTGGGCAAGTTCACTTTCTACACGAACTAGTTAAGTTCATAGTTCACAGAAATTAAAATGAACTAGTTCAGTTCATCATTGATGATGATTGCCACTGCTATACTACACCACCACAAACGGCAATTATTTTACCCATTTTAACTATCGAAAACTATCGGTCCAATTCTGAATCCTTAACCCACCAGGGTTCACATTAGCATTGAAGGGACAGTCTATGTAAAACTGTCATTTCCCTTTCAGTTTCTCTTTACAGCAGCCATTCCCAAACTTCAGAACACCAAGGCCCAATTAGAAATGTGAAAAATCTCCACAGCCCACCAGAACCTTTAATCACAACTGTGATCAACATACAGGACCAGGAACCATGATCTGATATTAATGTTAGGGGTCAACAAATAAGGTGACACTTGTCATATTAAGTTAAGATGACAGTAGAATAACACTTAACTGGTTTGTTTTGTTACTTCTTAATGTTTTTTTAATCATGTCATGAATATTTTACAGTAATTAAAAACATATTTAGAAAAGATCGAGGATTTAAAACACATTTGTTTAATTTTAATGACCTCTCACGGCCCACCTGCAGTCCCACGACGGCTCACCAGGGGGCCGCGGCCCACACTTTGGGAATCACTGCTCTACAGTAGATTAAAAATATGAGGAAAAACTTGCTGCCAAATGGTTTTATATTATAAGACAAAAACAGGTCCTTAAGGTGCAAATGTTTTTTTTTTTTTTCAGAGATTACAGTTTAATCTTTGGATTTTCGACGGCAGCTTTCATCTTCCTGCTTGTTTTAAGCGTTTGATGACGCAATTGTTAGCGTGACAGCAGCGACAGCCGTGTTGCCATGTTTGATTGATTTCCTCAGATACATATCAGACTCGTTTGTGGTGGATTTTAAATGGGGTTCGCTGGAAACCTGGAACGGTTTGAACTCGTTCACGCCCCCCGCTGGTGAAGGAGAAAGAACCGCGCTCAGTTCACGTTCACAAAATATGAACTAGTTCGTAAACTTTCGTTCAATGATCACGTTCAGGTACAACACTGCTCTTAACGGCATAGTCGCTGTGTGAAAGTGTCTACAGAGAAATGGCCGATATCTCCTGATATTCCCGCTGGATCTTTGTCAGCACTTCAAGTCATCTGTTTTATCTGCCAGTGATCTCGCGTTCCCCGTTATGATCGATGGATGAAATGGTTTACGCTCTCTCCTCCTTCCTCTCTCTCTCTGTTTTGCATCCTCAATGTCTCCTCTTCAATTCAACTGGATTAGGGATCTCATTCCAGCTATTGTTTGGGTAATGGAAAGTCCAGTCCGCTGCTCTGGCAGGCTGAGCGAATGTCTCTGGGAACCCAAAGAGAAAGAGGAGAAGGAGGAATCCGCTCGACATGAACCATCACCAGGTTGAATGAGTGGCTGACGTCCAACGAGCGACTAGAGGAGGCTGATCTGGACGACGACACTGAGGCACGACTCATCCATCAACGAGAACAATAGAGACCCAGGTCTGCCAAACCAGACAAGATCCCTGGAGACAGTCCACCACATAACAACAGGGTTAGGGTTAAGTTTCTAACCCTAAACAGGCACAACGTACATGGAGCACCACAAATACAGGAACATCTGAGCTGGAAGTCCCAAAGTCAAGATGGGAAATAGCTCCAATGGTGGTAGAGATTGAGCAAAGGTTCTGACAAACGGATGGCTAACGACTGTGGTGGTTGACAAACTCCACAGGAAGTCATTCCTAAGTGGCAGCAACATCAAGAAGCAGCTAAGATACTTCATAGGACTCTCAAGCTCGAGCTTGAAGGAGACACCTCTTTAGTTGTCCTGGATGTCAAAACGACTTCTGGAGAGGACATCCTGGTGTTTCCTCGTTCAGATATCAGTCCACAATACCTGAGAAGCTGTCTTTGTCCATGGCCAGCAGGTCTCGGGCTTGATACAGGTAACAGCGCAGGTGATAGCGGGTGCCACCTGCACACACAAACACAGACGCAATACTCTTTCACGATAAGACCATGATGGAGAAGGTGGTTGAGAAGAAGAAGAACGGTGAGGGTGCTTGTCTTACGGTCGAAGAAACAGGAAATAGTCGGTCTGTTGACTCCGAACGTAGTCGTGACCGACTTGTCTTCGTGTTTGTCTTCTATGCTGCTCTGTGGGAGGAGGTGGAGGGACGGAGACGAAATGGACACGAGACTGAGATCTGAGGTTGACACGTTCGTAAAATGTCCTGCATTGCCTTCAAAATAAAAGACTGCATGGACAATGTTGGGTTAGGGTTAGGGTTAGAGTTAACCCTAACCCTAACCCTACTGAGATCTGAGTTGACATGTTCATAAAATGTCCTGCATTGCCTTCAAAATAAAAGACTGCATGCACAATGTTGGGCATTGATGTGACAAACTGCATATTTTCTTTTTGTTTAGGTAGAGGATCTCGTATTTCACTGGTGGGAATCCTTAAAGCTACAGGAAAGAATGACATCACAGCTAATGGCGTGTCTATGACTTTGATGTGACAATACTCCAACCTTCAAAGTCAGGTTCATCAGAAGTTAGTTTCATAGTCTGACAAACCTCGGACAAACTGCTGATCATCTGTTATAACTGCGGTTTGTTTTACAACGTGTTCAGCTTGACACATGTGGGCGTCAGATGACGTAAGCTAAGTTCATCTCGTTTCACTAGTGTGTGGTGATGGGTGGCCCTCACCAGGGAACACTCCAGGGCAAAGATGGCCGCCGGGCCCGTCTTCTCCAGCGGCTCCATGCGGCAGCGCCACCTGCGCCTCCTGAAGCTGTCCGTCTTCCGCGGCTTCAGGTGGAACTTCCAGCCGAACAGCGAGGCGTACTCCCAGCCCTCCCGGTCCGAGTCGTCCGGACGCTGCTGTGGAGACGAACAGCGTTTACGTCACACCTGAAGGTCACGTTCGCCCGTCATCGTGGACGTGTTCATGTCATCGTGGAAATGTTTGTGTCATCCACACCGACGTTGAGTCTGTTATGACGCTTGTGTTCTTTTCCAAACACAACTCAGACATTTTAAAAGTGGCTTTAAGTGAAGTGACTCTCAGAGCTTTTTATTCTCATTTATGTCATTTGAGCACCATCTTGTGGAGAAAAGACAAAACACGTTTGAGCTCCTTTGCAAGTGTTGAACTTTTCCCTTTAACTTTTTTTTTATATGGCCAAGACACAAAAGAAACCCTAATATTTCGATAAATGTATATATTAAATCAGAAATACTGTTCTGCCAGGTGACATGTTCATTTATTATCATGAACATAAAAACATTATCGTTATCCTGATCTAAATACTCATGAGCTGTTTCCTCCCAAGCAACTGTTAATTATTTATTCAGCATCAGTTTGTTTTTAATGGAAGTTCTTGTGTCACATTAATTTCTGGAAGACAATCATCAGGGAAAGTTATTTTTAACTTCATACAGAAACCTTAAAAAGGAAATAAATTATATGGTGGTCCATTTTGTAAATCTGATCAAAACTATTTCCGATGGTAATGTCTCTTTACTTTTGTTACATTACCCCTATTTTATTTTAGGGTAGGTAGGGGGGAGGGGATTTATTTTATTTATTTATTTAGGGAAGGGAAATTTAAGGCATTTCCTTTCTTTAGGGCCCTTTATTTTATTTCTTATTTCCTTTTATTTTCCTTTTCGGATTTTATTTTAGGGCCTTTTATTTTTTTTATTTATTTTTTATTTTCGGGGATTTTTTTTTTATTTATTTTATTTCCTTTTCGGCTTTTTTTTATTTATTTTATTTATTTATTTATTTATTTATTTATTTTATTTATTATTTATTTATTTTATTTATTTTATTTCCTTTTTCTTTATTTCCTTTCCTTTTTATTTTATTTTTTAATGATAAAAATATGATGTATTTACCCCTAAAAATTAGATCAAAGCTATATCTTTATTTTTCCTGAAGTTTCTTTATTAAGGGACAATAAAAGGTTTTGCACATTTGAAGGTTCTAAATACTTTAATTTAATTTTCCCATTTTAACATTAAAAAAGTTGAATTTACTTTTTTATTATTTATTTCTGTCCTTTATTTTCATTTTAGTGTATTCATCTCTAAACATCTTCCAGTCTGACTACAGAGAAGCTGCCTTATAGTTATAGTTATAGTTATAGTTTATAGTTTATAGTTATATAGTTATAGTTATAGTTATAGTTATAGTTATATAGTTTTATAGTTTATAGTTTTATAGTATAGTTATAGTTTTAGTTTATAGTTTATAGTTATAGTAGTTTAGTTTATAGTTTATAGTTATAGTTTATAGTTATAGTTATAGTTTATAGTTATAGTTATAGTTATAGTTTTAGTTAATAGTTATAGTTTATAGTTATAGTTATTTATATAGTTTAGTTTAGTTATAGTTCTAGTTTAGTTATAGTTATAGTTAGTTATGTTATAGTTTATAGTTATAGTTATAGTTATTTATAGTTATAGTTTTATAGTTTATAGTTTATAGTTATAGTTTATAGTTATAGTTATTAGTTATAGTTATAGTTTATAGTTTATAGTTATAGTTATTAGTTATAGTTATAGTTTATAGTTTATAGTTATAGTTTATAGTTATAGTTATAGTTTATAGTTATAGTTATAGTTATAGTTATAGTTTATAGTTATAGTTATAGTTTATAGTATAGTTATAGTTATAGTTCGTTTATAGTTATAGTTATAGTTATAGTTATAGTATAGTTATAGTTATAGTTTATAGTTATAGTTATAGTTTATAGTTATAGTTTATAGTTATAGTTTATAGTTATAGTTATAGTTATAGTTATAGTTATCGTTATTAGTTTAGTTATAGTTATAGTTATAGTTATAGTTATAGTTTATCGTTATAGTTTATAGTTATAGTTTATAGTTATAGTTATAGTTTATAGTTTTAGTTATAGTTTAGTATAGTTATAGTTTAGTTATAGTTTATAGTTATAGTTATAGTTATAGTTATAGTTATAGTAGTTTATAGTTTATAGTTATAGTTTATAGTTATAGTTATAGTTATTAGTTATAGTTATAGTTTCTACCTTCCTCAGCGCCTCCATCTTCTGCTGGTCCCGCCTCCTCATCCGGATCCAGCGCCGGCGCCGGTTGGTGTGGTACATCTTCTCTGATGGGACCCATGACTTGGGCCGGCGGTCTGGAGGGATGGTGATGCCGTACTCCCACCCTGAACGCACACACACATGCACACGCACACACACACAGCAGCTTAGCACTTGCAGGTTTTTTTCTGTTTAACCTCTATTTTATTTTTTTGTGCGTGTCTCCACCTTGATCGTCCACAGCTCTGTTGAGGTCTTCGCTCCACTCCTCCTCCTCCCAGACCCAACCTGGAGGAACCTCCACCTCGTCCTTCGGCACCGCCTTCTCCCCGTTCTGACACACAAAAACCCCACAGTTTTCAGGTTTTACCAGGACGGAGGCGTCACTGACGCACTGAAGAGATGACGTATCCTGACTTTAAATAAACGGTTTGTGCAGAAATAAACCAGCTGAAAGCTGCTGTTCGTACCACGTCGGTGAATCCCTCCGGCATGCCGATCCACTGTCCGCCCGGCAGCCTCATCTGGTTCTCAAACACCTCCTCTGTGAAGGTCATGTGACCGGCGTCCACGTCAAACAGCAGCCTGACGCATCAACACAAACGCAGTTACAGGAACGACCTCCGTAACCAGATGACATCATCTTCTGAGCAGATTAACGGTCAGTAACGATGTATCAAAAATGTGACTGCAACTATAGTTGTATAAATACTAGAGCTGGGCAACGATTAAAAGTTTTATTCACGATTAATCGTGTTATTTCCCTGATTAATCACGATTAATCGCATTGTATACCGTTCTTCAGGTCTGTTTTAGCTTTACTGCAATGTTTACCTGCCAATTGTCTTCCAGTTCCGCAGCAGCCAGTAACAGACATTTCAAAATAAAAGCATATGCGTTAACGCGCGGTAAAATAAATGTTGCCGTTATTATCGCGTTAATAACGCGTTATTATCGCGTTAACGCATTAATTTTTTAACGGCAACATTTATTTTATCGCGCGTTAATGCATGTTGCTCACATGCTTTTATTTTGAAAAGTGTGTTATTATATACATTATATATATTATATGCGTTAATAACGCACGTTGTTCTTTTCCGTAATGCGTTATTAATGCATTATTAACGATAATAACGTGTTAATAACGTGTTAGTAACGCGTTATTATCGCATTAACGCATTCATTTATTAACGGCAACATTTATTTTATCGCGCGTTAATGCATGTTGCTCACATGCTTTTATTTTGAAAAGTGTGTTATTATATATATTATATATATTATATGCGTTAATAACGCACGTTGTTCTTTTCCGTAATGCGTTATTAATGCATTATTAACGATAATAACGTGTTAATAACGTGTTAGTAACGCGTTATTATCGCATCAACGCATTCATTTATCAACGGCAACATTTATTTTATCGCGTGTTAATGCATGTTGCTCACATGCTTTTATTTTGAAAAGTCTGTTATATATATTATACACATTATTAACGTGTTATTAACGCGATAATAACGCGATAATAACGCGTTGTTAACGCGATAATAACGCGTTATTAACACGATAACGCGTTAACTTGCCCAGCCCTAATAAATACATTATTTTTAAGGAAGAAAGTGAAACCAAATATCAAAAAACCCACTCTTATCAACCAAAAGTGTGAATCTAAGGAACGTGTATCCGCCGGCGGACTCACGTCTTCTCGGGGCTGATGAACCAGTCCCCGGCCCAGGTCCAGCCAGGAGACGGCTTGAAGCTCTCTTTGGGCAGCTTCACCCTCCCGGTGACGTCGCTGAACTTCGGGTAGGTCAGACCCGTGGCGCCCCAGCTGCCCACCAGAGCCAGCCGGGTCTGGTTCTCGTACTGCGGACGGGTTCGGGTCATTTCACAGGCGCTCGTTCGTTAACTGCTAGCTTCACATCATCTGAAGTCGTCCTACCGTCTCAGCGAAGACAGACAGCTTCCCTTCAGCGTACTGGTTGAAGTGCTTGGTGTCCACGGCCAGTCCGAACCACACTTTGACCCTCAGCTGGCCGGGGAGCTTGGCCTCTGCCCCGCTGCCTTGTGGGTACTGCACAACAACGCACACGCATGTGTCACGTGAAGGTCACGTGGAGGTCGTGGTGAAGGTGTTTACATGCCTGTGTGTCTCCACGTGCACCTTGAGGAAGATGTTCTGCAGCTGTCCGCAGTGTTTCCCACAATGCTCCTGGGAGAAGAGGACGGTGTGCGCCGGGATGCGGTGGTACGCCACCCGGCGGTCGCCCTGCAGCATCCAGATGACCACGTCCGGGAGGCTGTTCTGGGGCTGAGACGGAAAAAACAAACGTATTTCTGCCGACTGGCTCTAACGTCTCTGTAGCTGCTCAGTGAGGGCGGGAAAACTGCTGCACAACTGATATTCCATCCATCCATTTTCTATACCCGTTTCATCCTTGAAGAGTCACAGGGACAACTGTTATTAATTTATTAATTTATTAATTTATAACACAAACAAATTAATTTATGTATCGGGACAATTTAAGAGTCACATGGTTCTCCTCCGGTTTTAAAAACCTCAGATGGACAGCAAGATGACCATACAGTCTGAGAGAGAGAGAGAGAGAGAGAGAGAGAGAGAGGAGAGCAGAGAGAGAGGACGAGGGAGCGCAGGAGAGACGAAAGAAGAGAGGGAGAGAGAGAGCAGAGAGAGAAAGAAGAGAAAGAGATCGCGAGGAGAGAGGGCGAAGAGGGAGAGAGAGACGAGGGATAGGGGCGGAGGAGACTCGAGAGACCGGCAGGAGACGAGTGGGGGGGGAGACGAGAGGAGAGAGAAAAGAGAGAATGGAGAGAAAGAGAAAGAGAGAGAGAGGGAGAGAGGAGAAAGATCAGAGGGATGAAAGAGAAGAGAGAGAGGTGAGGGGGGGGGAGAGAGAGGGAGAGAGAAAGAAAGAGAAGGAGAGAGAGAGAGGAGGAGAGAGGGAGACTAGAAAGAGAGAAAGAGAGAGAGGGAGAAGAGAAGAGATAGAGAGAGAGAGGGAGAGAGGGAGAGAGAGAGGGAGAGAGGAGAGAGAGAGAGAGAGAGAGAGAGAGAGGGAGAGCCAGAGAGAGAGGGAGAGAGAGAGAGAGAGGGAGACAGAGAGAGGGAGAGAGAGAGAGACAGACAGAGAGGGAGAGAGAGATAGACAGAGAGAGGAAGAGAGAGAGCGAGAGAACGAGAGGGAGGGAGAAAGAGAGAGGGGGGGGAGAGAGAGGGAGGGAGAGAGAGAGAGAGAGAGGAAGAGAGAGAGAGGGGAAGAGAGAAAAACAGACAGAGAGAGAGAGAGCGAGAGAACGAGAGGGAGGGAGAAAGAGAGAGGGGGAGAGAGAGAGAGGGAGGGAGAGAGAGAGGAAGAGAGAGAGAGGGGAAGAGAGAAAAAGAGACAGAGAGAGAGAGAGCGAGAGGGAGACAGAGAGAGGGAGAGGGTAGGAGGAGAGAAAGAGATAAAGAGAGAGAGAGAGAAACAGAGAGAGAGAGAGAGTTAGAGAGAGGGAGAGAGTAAATATCTACAGCTGAAACCAGACATTTACAGAAGTGGTTTAAAAGACACTTAACCTTTTGTTTTTCCTTTCTGTCAGACATTAAATCTGACTAAACTTTTCCTGTTTTACGTCAGTATTACATCTCCATCATCTCCTCAGTATCTGCTATCGTCGTCTCTAAACTGCCTGTTTTAGATCAAACGTTCTGGTTTCCTTCCAGAAGCTTCTCTCAGTAGTTTTCTGGATTCTGGTCCGGTTCCTCCTGACAGAACTGGAGGAACTGGGTCAGGTTTGTTCTCCAGAACATGGACTCTGTGGTCCTGAAGCCTCTCAGTAACTGATCTGGTGGTGCGTTCAGGGTCGTCGTCCATCTGGAGACCCGTTAGTGTCCAAGCTTTAACTTCCTGGCTGATGTCTGAGATGTTGCTTCAATGTTTCTCCAGAATCGAGAAACAATGGTCATCATGTCCAAACAGTTCATTTATACTCACCGTTAGTCTCTGTAGGGGGTGTGGCATCTATACTAAACCCTAAATAATAAATACTAAATAAACAATCAGGTAAGACATTCATCAAGAGAGACAACAGGAGGAGGTTACCGTTACTGGAGAACACAGATACCTCCTCAGCCAGGGTCTTCAGTCTGCTGGCCCAGTCCTCCGCCTGCTCCAGAACCGTGGACAGCTCGGTCTCGGGTCCGTTTTTGAGCGCCTGCGCCGCCGCAACGATCTGCTGCAGGTGGAGGGTACGAATGTGGCGCAGCGCACGATCCAGAGGTGTGACGCACTGCCACTGGTCGAGGGGGGGCAGTTCCTGACTGCAGAAATACACGACTTTATGGTACTTTAATCTCCAACTGGCGTAGTTTCATCGTTAGCACAGTTCTAATGCGCTGGACTGATCCAGTACGGGTCATTTAGGCTACATCGTACCACTTAGTAAAGCGGTAAAACGAAGGCTTTTACCTGCAGTCCTGGACGAGCTGGTCCAAAAGCTCAATCACCCGAAACTCCACCTCCTCCAGGTCGCTACCCGCCTTCACCTCCAGCTGCACCTTCTTCAGGTTCTCCTCCTGGACGGACAAAAACATTTGTTTCCCAGCATGCTTGAACCCAACCAAACATGTTTCACTCCATAAGACTTCTAAAAGTTTTAAAGTCTAAAGTCACTTAGGGTGAATTCCAATTCCTCCCTTAACCCTCAATCTCAACCCTCAATCTCAAAAATGCGCGTTCCCGCTAAGGGCAAGTGGTGTCCCAATTCTAGGGACATCAAGTGAGGGACGAGTTTGAGGGTGTATCGCCCTCAAAATTGAGATTTTCCGACACCACCTTGGAAGTAAGGGCTATCCAGAAGCTAGCTACAACGTAAGTATTCGTAATGTTAAATGTTACGAAACCATTTATTGTGTTGTTTGAGATTTTTTCATGGATTAACATCGTTGTTGCGTAACATTTATTTTTTTACTTTACGATGTTTGCTGCCGGACGGCGTCCCGTCGGCTTCACGTTGTATCGGTCGGTGGTCCCGGTACATATTCAGTCCTCCGTCGCTACACAACAAAGTAACGTGAAGGACCCGGACCGCTGACGGGACCGGTCCGTCGGTCCCGTCCAGCGGTACCGTCGAGGTCCAGGTCGGATTCACGTTACGTACCAGGTCCTTTCCGGGAACGTAAGTCAGGGTCCGTCGGGGTCAGGAGCTTCACGTTACTTGTACCGTCTGTGGTCCCGTCAGCGGTCCGGTGCCGTCAGCGGTCGGGGTCCCGTCGGCTTCCCATGTGGCTTCACGTTACTTGTATACCTTGTTGTGTAGCGACGATGGACTGAATAATGTATCTCTATTGTGTTATTTGCTAAAATATTTAGAGATATACAGCGCTTTTCAATGTTATCCTGTCATTTTCAGGAAAAACAGAGACAACACGGCTCTGATACTTTCAGTTGAAGAGTAACTCACAAGGGGTGTCCCATTTCTAAGCCGCAAGATAGCCCTGACACTTACTTTCGAGGGTTAAGATTGAGGGCCAAAAATTGAGGGTTAAGGGCGAGGGTTGAGATTGAGGGTTAAGGGAGGAATTGGAATTGGCCCTTAGACTTCAAAGGGGTCCATTAAAGTCTGAGTGGAAGGATTTGCATGGAAACATCTAACTCCTTCCACACATTAAAGACTGGGAACTACATTGCATGTTGAACTAAACTACCTCGTAGGGGTGAGTATTGGCAAGGACCTCGCAATACGATATATATCATGATACTTGGGTCACTATACGATATCACGATATCACAATATCACGATATATTGCAATATTCTATCCAGTTAATATCAAAATTAAAAGTGCCGTGATCCCTTTTTTTTCGCGGTTAATGGGGACTGGCGGTAGTTTGAGTGGAGATACAGACTCCTCCCCCAAATAACAGGCAGCTATGAATAGAAGTGGTTAGCATGAAGCTCCAACGGAAGTTTCATAAGAGTGGAGATACAGGCTCCTCCCCCTAAAACGTGACTCCTCCCCCAAAAAACAGGCAGCTATGAATAGAAGTGGTTAGCATGAAGCTCCAACGGCAGTTTCATAAGAGTGGAGATACAGGCTCCTCCACCTAAAACGTGACTCCTCCCCCCAAAACAGGCAAGTATGAATAGAAGTGGTTAGCATGAAGCTCCAACAGCAGTTTCATAAGAGTGGAGATACAGGCTCCTCCCCCTAAAATGTGACTCCCCCCAAAAAACAGGCAGCTATGAATAAAAGTGGTTAGCATGAAGCTCCAATGGCAGTTTCATAAAATGGAGATACAGGCTCCTCCCCCTAAAACCTGACTCCTCCCTCCAAAACAGGCAGCTATGAATAAAAGTGGTTAGCATGAAGCTCCTATGGCAGTTTCATAAGAGTGGAGATACAGGCTCCTCCCCCTAAAACGTGACTCCTCCCCCCAAAAAACAGGCAGCTATGAATAGAAGTGGTTAGCATGAAGCTCCAACGGCAGTTTCATAAGAGTGGAGATACAGGCTCCTCCCCCTAAAACATGACTCCTCCCCCCAAAACAGGCAGCTATGAATAGAAATGCAAAGACGTGGTTAGAAACGTTGGTGTTTTGATCAAAGCATGTCACAGAAATGTCATTAAAACCACAGGAAATTCTGTCAGCTTTTGAAAAAAGGTATAATGTGTCTCCGTTAAGACAAAATGTGATGCGTTTGTGAGTCAGAGTTTTCAGCGGACCCATCCCTGGTGTCTCAGAGCAGAGGACTCGGCCTGCTTCCAGTGTGACGGAGCTCCCAGCAGACACTCGTTTCTGTTGTAGTTTTCATAAGAGCGCTCGCTTGTATTAGATGATGAGCACATACCAGTCTGTCTATGACGGCCAGCAGCATGTTGAGGGCCTCGATCCTTGGTCGGATATCTTCCCACTCTGAAGACAGAACCACCACCGGCTTGATGTTTCCCCATGGGAGGTAGTAGTAGTGGCAGCCTGGAGCACACACACATGTTAAAACTGAAAACCCAGTTACGTCCCGACGTCTGACGCCCGACTCACCGTCAAAGACGGCCCTGCTGAACTGCGTGGTGGAGGCCAGAGGGAGGCAGCTGTAGTCAAACTTGTTGCCGTAGTTGCCGATGCTGACCTCGAAGTGGATGGCATCGTCAACGTCCTGGAGCATGGTGGCCGAGTAAAACGCCACGAAGAGAGAGAACTTCCTCTTCCGGAGAAACTTCTGTACGGTGGAGAGAAGAGTGAGAAAGATCGACGGATGGATGTATCCACCTGTCGACCGCGCCGGTGTTTCCACAGGTTCCTCTTTTCTCTCACCTCCACCATCAGCAGGTCATCCGATGGTATGTCCTCAGTTTTATGCTCCGGCTTGTCCACCAGTTTTGTGGTCAGTTCCAGTAAGACCCGCCCACGGTAGGCCACGCCCTCCCCCTGACGGACACAGACAAGGCCAAGAGTTTCGTTACTGTTTGCTTTGGGGGTTGAGCAGAGCTGAGTGTGTGGGGTGCCAAATCTTTTTTTTTTTGCTCTTGGTTGAAAACGAGACATATTGGCAGATTAACAATTTTAAGGTGTTAATTTAACAAACAGGAGCATCAGCAGCGTGTAGAGGAACCGCACACAGCTACAACAGCCTGGCTCCGCCTCCTCCTGCTGGTCACGCACTGCTGTGGGATGACTTCCCATTCTTCAACCGGCACTTGTTGCAAGTCAGCCACCGTGGTTGTGTTGGTCACTCTGGCACCAACATCAGTCCGGAATGATCCCTCAAGTGTGACAGATTCTGGAGGTGGTCTCTGATGAACCAGCTCTGCGAGGTCAAGCACTGTCATCTTGGAGGATGGACCCTACGATACAAGCGCTGTTAGCAGAATCTAGAGTCACTGCTGAACATAACGTTCCTCCACATGTTCAGGCTGCCAACAGCAGCGCCAACAGGCCTGATGGTGAAGGGCGGTCGTGGCAGGCTACCTGGCGGTCCTGTGAGACCAGAGACTAGCCGGGTGCAGCTCCAGATTTTCTGGGCAGAAAGCTGTTGGGCATATCGTCCGACAAACCTTGACCACGAATTTGCAGAAGGCTGCCTGCTGTTCCCAAGTGCTGTCAGGATGACAGTAGAGGTCTTCAGAACAACCCGACAACCTGAAAACCCGAGGTTCCAACCCGAATCGGGTCTCAGGTCCATTCAAAAGACATGACTCCGGGTTCTGGTCTGAATCGGTACAGGTAGTCTCGGGTCCGGTCGGTGCTCTCTGACAGGCTGGGTCCACGTTTACTCCAGAGAGGTAAAGATATTGGCGGTGGCAGCCAATGTCAGGACTCGGGGCAGTTTAATTAATTATTCATTAACGTGGCGTGTTTGTCATGAAACAGTCATGTTGCTGTAGCGTGTTATTAGCGGTTTGTCCGGCAGCTGTAAAGCACAACGGATCGCCAACATGACAACGCACATATTCACGACACGTCCTGACCGGTGTAGGCTATTAGCGTTAGCAGTTGCTACCAATAGCATCTGTATCCACAAAGAAAATAACAACGTGGATTTATTGTTGTTTACATCACGTAGCCTATGTAGCAACTGAACCGGTAGAAGAAGACAACTTTAGGTAAGAAAATCAAGTTTTATTCAACGCTAGACAACTTTTAACATGAGCAACTATGGGCTGGATTGTCTCGGTTCTATTCAGGTAACTCGGTTCGGTTCGTGGTCGGAAACTAAAGACTTGGGTCGGGTTGGTTCAAGGTCCAAATATTGAGGGTCTATTCAGGTTCGGACCCCTGGATTTATGATAATAGCTTGGGTCGGGTCAGTTTCGGGTCCAATTTTCATTGGTCCATTCGGGTTCAGGTCCATGAAAGTGGACCCGTGAAGACCTCTACCAAGCAGTCATCTTAGGATGCCCACTTCGTGGCCTGTCTTTGACGTCCCCCGTTAGATGGCACCGGGGCTCACTCCAAACAATCCCGTAACTTGGTTTTGTTGAACACCAGCTTGAAGTTGCCCAATCGTACTGGGCCTTTCCAGATCGGTCAAACGTGGCATAGAGCAGAACCCAACTGACCACTGCACCAGTGCCCACGATGGCACCTTGGGGGGCACCAGAAGCTCAAAACAAGAGTCAATAGCAACAGTAAAAAAAAAAAAAAAAGCTGTTCAACATTTGACTGGAAAGATTTGGCGAATCTTTCACAGGTGCACCCCACGTACTCAGCTCTGCTGCTCATCCCACAAACGGACCTTCCTGGCAAATGTGGCTCCATTTAAAAGGAAAACAGATCAATCACTCAACGCTTTTCAATGACTGTACAGTAGAGGGCACCAAAGACCCCTCAAGACGTATAACAAAAGCATCACTTGGTCACAGCCAGCAGCTACAGGCTAAAGTAGCCTGTTAGCACTAGCATCAGCAGCTCATTACTCTGATTATATACATATATATTCAACTCTCATTGTTGGTTTATTGTAGAAGCAAAGCATATGGTGTTTATTCATATAATCACACACCCATTTAATAAATTCGCCATATATGTATGTGTGAATACAACGGTTAATGAATTAATTCTGAAGAAATGTGGGTGTGGGGTTACTTTTCCCAGGTTTAGAGCCTCATGAGGGTCTTGGAAGGCGGTGAACTCTCTCGGGCTGCCGTACAGGTTGACATAACTCGGCCCAAACGTCGGCAGGAAGCCAAGACTGTCATCGACTGCAATGAAAGAGAATCGGCCGTAAGTTTCACTATCATCAAGTCAAAATGTAGCGCTATGGACATGATTAAATAATTACTTTATAAAGAGGCTGAATTGTTAAACTGATGATTTTTTTTAATTTAGTTGTGATTCAAATAGACTTGAATTAAAAGGGGTAAGAAAACTTAGATCAAAGAAATCAGGTGAAAGAGCTGAATTTAAATCTAGATTGTTTCAAACAGAGGAAAAGTGTTGTAGAGAAGAACTGATGGACGTACTGCCAGAGTGGACGCTCCGAGGAGTCAAGTCATCTGGATGCGTAGAGAGGAAGGATGGTTAAGAGTCACAGATGCTCCGAGTCAGACAGAGAGGAAACAGATGTCTTTGAACGCAACTCAAACCCAAACCTCAAACACCGCACTCTTCACACTCACTGCAAGACCATTCAGCTGGTTTTAACGTGATGAAACAAGGCTTTTCTGTCATTTTCCACCACTGCAGGAAAACTCATATCATCCAACCTGTACGATACCTTTCCTGTGAGCCATTATCTGGTTCAGCAACAACAAAAAGGCTCAAGCTGTCAAATCCAGTCCTCGAGACGTCTTAGGGCTCCTACGGCTGCACGATTTTGGGCTGTCGCAGACGCAAGATCAACGTCATGACAGAATCGTGGGGACGCCTTCGCTCTTTGGTCTGTTATTATAGACCTTTTCGGGCCAGCCCCCCCCGGAAGTACCCCGTCCGCCGTTGCTGGGTTGTGCCACAGAGCGACACTTTCACCGGCTCGCAGATTAACCAGTGTTTTTCTCTTTCTACAAATATATATTTTTATAATGTCGAGTCGGTCGAGTGGGAATACATGTTCCGTCATAAACTGTGCCAACAATGGCGTGAAAATTCAACAATGGAAGAAGAAAGTATGTGAAATACACAAGCCTTTACTGCACGAAGACTGCCTTGTGTTTGCAGAACAAGAAGTTAGGAAGACGTGGGTGAAAAATATCAACAGAAAGGACTTTGTTCCAAATGAATACAGCCGGTTGAGTTTTCGTTAACATTCAATCTCGTACTACTCATAGTCTCGCTGAGAGTCCCGGACGATTCTGGCCGAAAGAACAGCAGTATGAGGCTACTGTAGCCCTCGGCACTAGCACAAGCCTATAAATCAATGAATGAATGACTTAGGAGAATGATTAAATAAATTAAATATAACATTAACACATAGCCTATTTACCGCTAGCGTTAACGTTACAGTAGCATAATCTTTATGGCTTGTTGACGTTAGTTATAGCCAGCGTTGCATTTTTCACGTATTCCCACAGTTTTTAGTGATTGGTTATGGGAATAGATCATGATATTTCCATAACCAATCATTAAAAACAGCGATAAACTACCTTCATCTGTAACTGGAGGCCACTGCCTAACATCATCAATCCAAGACATGTCTGCGTTATCAGTAACAGATGCTCCACGCTGCTGTGTTTGGGTTAGTTGGTGGAGCACCGCCCACTCCAGTTATGGCGGGGCCACTAGGGGGCGCATGTCCACAATTTTTAAGTCGAAAAGGTATATACAGGTGTTGCTTGTTTCTGATCAGCCCTTCATCCGCCCGTATGTCCGTAGCAGTCGTAACCTTCGATTCAAGAGCACTCATCATCGCATGGTCTGTGCATTCTAGGGGTGAGTATTGGAAAGGACCTCGCAATACCATATGTATCACGATACTTGGATCACGATATCACGATATATTGTGATATTCTACCCAGTTAATATCAAAATTAAAAGTAGAGATGAAAAATCAAGTTGCTGTATATGTTCATCAGATGATATTGATCATTCAGAGGACAAAATTGAGTCAAAACTATTTGCTTCAAAACAACCTATTTATTGTTTATTAGTGTTTTTGCACATTTAAGTATTCACAATGCGCCCAATACATGAATACATGAATTTTCCTAAAATATCGATATTAGGAGCTGAAAAATCGATATTATATTGGGCGGCCGAAAATCGCGATATATTGCCAAATCGATTTTTTTTCATACCCCTACTGCATACCATCCTGAACATCATACCCACGATTAAGCAAATGCAAATCATGAGATGTTATGATCTTAAATGACTCCAGAAATTGCGCAGCGTATAGGAGCCCTTAGAGGTTTCCCTGCTTCACTTGATTCAAATGAAAGGGCCTCGAACAGACCTGTGCAGAGCTGGATGATCCATTCATTCAATCAGGCCTGTTGCGTTGCAGAGAAACACCTCAGACGTCCAGGACAGCGGTTCTCGAGGACTGGATTTGGACACCCCTGCTTCACAGGAACTGATACTTTTTTCTTTTTTTAGAAATCAATCCCGCTCTTTTTTGGTTTTAAAGGGTGTTTTGAAAGGTGAAAAGCATCGATAACGCCTGTTTTCAAACCAAGATTTCACCTCGCACACATGCGCATGTGTCGCAGCGTGCAACGGTACGACGGTTGGTGCAACAGTCATTAGGAGGGTTTCCACCAGGTGGTGGTAGTGCACCACTTTCACTGTCAACCACCATCACAGAGAAGAAGACAGAGAGAGCAAAGAAAAGGAAAAGGAAACTGAACTGGAACAACAAGAGGTGGCCCCGTAGGAACTGCTCGCAACGGTTATGCCCAAAATGGGCGTCTCATCTGGGTTGCACTGGGACCAACCCCATAGGTGAACCCCAGTGGGCGGTTTTCATGTTGCCAATATGGAACCAGTGGACAAACCCGTATGGGGTTCCAGTTTATAACTCATTTCAAATCTCAGATAGGACCCCCACAAATGGAAATCTATAACTAGCACGTAGTATACCACAGTAAAAGGAATTATGCCAGA